>PVIY010014269.1:0-56845 GCA_004026745.1 Myrmecophaga tridactyla | reverse complement strand
TAAGTTGGGCTTCACCCCTCCCCTGGGGAAGGCGCATGTGGGAGACAGCCCTGAGAGCAGTCTGTTTCTGCCTGTGTGTGGGGCAGCCGCAGCCTGAGAGGTCCCGCCGCTGAATCTGGAGGCTGCCAAGTCTCCGTAGCAGCCGCCGGGAAAACCCCCGTTTTGTCCCCTTTCCGCTTTTCCGGTTAGCCCACTAAGCAACTTCTGACTTGCCCGGTTTCGCGTGAGCTGGGGGCTATTTTTCGTAATCAGAATTTGTTTATTAATGCCGCAATTGGTGCTTGGTTGGATTCAGTCCCTGCTACTGTTTCCTTTCTCTCCGCGAATCCGCCTATGGGGGAGGGGCGCCGGCCGCCGTGGCTTTGGGGAACTCACAGATCTGGCGAGTGCGGTCGTTTGGATTCAGTCCCTCCAGAGTAGTTTCTTGACTTTATTTGAATTCTCTCTGTCACTGATACTTTATTAGTTACACTTCTTTTTCCACTTTTAGTCAGGATGGAATTGTTGAGCCCATGGTGCCAGGGCTAAATGTTATTCTTAAGACATACAAAGACTAAGATAGTTTAAAACTATCAGATTCTCATTGAGAGAATTATTAAAGGATATGTGCCAGCAGGTAGTAAAATTAATCTAAAGTGGCAAGCAAGGTAAAATGCTGAGCACAGAAATCAAACAATATGCCAGTAAGTAAAATTAGCTATTGACTTTGCTTTTCAGAGACAAAACCTCTGGACCTTTTCCTTTGCCAGACAAGCCCTGAAACCTAGAAATACCTGTCTCTTTAGGAACAACACCCACTTTCATCGTCTCTTCCATGATATCAATTCCTCTTTACAACATGAAGAAATTAGAAGAGTAGGCACCCAGATATTCCTCAAGATTGGGGAATTATCAAACAATGGGGGGAATTGTAACCAAGTAATTAAGAATTAACAAAGGATTATGATTGCTCAATCATTCTACAGATTTTTTTTTCCTTTTATATTATAGAATAACCAAAATCAACATCTGAAATTACTGAAACTCAACTATCTTCACCCCTATTTATAGTCACTATTGTAATGGTCATTCTAGGCTAGTACTTACTAGTCTCAGCCTTGTGTAATCTTACTATTATAATGGTCATTGTAGCCTAGCCTCACCCTTGTTTAGCCTTACTATTGTAATGGTAACAACTCCATCTCCCCGTGTTTGAATCCATAAAATTCTTGAACCCCCAGACTCAGGAAGACAGATTTTGGGGCCATAGGCTGTCTGATCTCCTGCTTTGTGCCTAGCAATAAAATTTTTTCTCTCTTTGAAACCCTGGTGTCTCAGGAATTGGTCATTTGAGCACAACAGGCAAAAGAATCCACCATCTGTGGCCTGTAGTACCATGACAAATGTATTTGATCTAAGCCAGTGTTTCAGTTGTCAATAGTGATCATCTTCTCATTATTTGTTAAAAAGGTTTGAAAGTCTTTGATTTTGTGTGTGTGTATTTTTTTTTTTTTTGATATCCTTGATATTTTCCATTACTGTTTTGGGTAAAGTTTTCTGTCTAATACTTAAAAAAATAAGTTTCAATGAGGTCACACATTCTGGGTTAGACTTGGTTTTCCTTTTCCTGGGCTTCTTTGTATTTGTTTGTTTGTTTATCTCTTTGTTTTGTTTATTTTTCTCTGCCTGCTCATGAAACCAAGATATTATTATCATTGAGTATCTAGTAATGGCAGCAAAGAACTATTAATGTCTCTTGAGCTCATGGTGAGTAATTAATTATTCAAATAATTTATCTCTGCTGAGGCATAAAAGGGAGGTATCTCTGCCTTAAATGCCACCATGTGCAAATAACAGCTATTCCACAACTTCAGGGCCTAGAAACCACAGACTATTTGTTCTAGTTTGCTAGCTGCCAGAATGCAATATACCAGAAACAGAATGACTTTTAAAAAGGGGAATTTAATAAATTGCTAGTTTACAGTTCTAAGGCCGAGAAAATGTCCAATTAAAACAAGTCTATAGAAATGTCCAATCAAAGGCATCCAGGGAAAGATACCTTGGTTCAAGAAGGCCGATGATATTCAAGGTTTCTCTCTCATCTGGAAAGGCACATGGCGAACAGTCAGTGTTTCTCTCTCAACTGGAAGGGCGCATGGTGAGCAAGGCATCATCTGCTACTTTCTCTCCTGGCTTCCCGTTTCATGAAGCTCCCCAGGAGGCGTTTTCCTTCTTCATCTCCAAAGGTTGCTGGCTCGTGGACTCGCTACTTTATGGTGCTGCTCTTTCTGAGTCTCTCATTCTCCCAAATGTTTCCTCTTCGATAGGACTCCAATAAACCAATCAAGACCCACCCAAATGGGTGGAGACATGTCATCACCTAATCCAGTTTAACAACCACTCTTGACTAAATCACATCATCCAGGGAGATGATCTGATTATAGTTTCAAACATGCAGTATTGAATAGGGATTATTTTACCTTTATGAACTGGGATTTTGATTAAAACATGGATTTTCTAGGGGGCATACTTCCTTTTGAACCAGCACACTATTCAAGGTTTATCACAGCCTATAAGGAGCTCATTACATAGATGTGTTCAGTTTTTCCAAAGAAAACCTGTAGATCACCATGGGCTGGGTGAGCTTCAGAGTGTTTTTTTATTTTAATTTTATTTTTAAATTAAATTAAATTTTAATTATTTTATCTATCTTTCTATCTATCAATGATTTGCTGTTGATAGCCTTTAGTCTGCCCCATCAACCCTGAAACAATACTTATTTTCTACTTCATCAATCCTTTAAGAAACAATTCCTAAAACACTTTCCTGGATGCATGCCCCTTCATTCTAAAAAGGCATTTAAGAAGACATTTGTAGGGTGGCTGCCGTGGCTCAGCAGGCAGAGCTCCAATCTGCCGTGCTGGAGGTCTGGAGTTCAATCCCTGGTGCCTCCTGCCCATATGCAAATTAAAAAAAAAAAAAGAAGACATTTGTAGGAAGAAGGCATTAGGGACAGTTTCCCAGAATCTTCAAATTTAATATTCTTTCTTCTAAAGCCCATTTTAAAAAGACTTTCAAGCATCATCTGTTTACATAAATCACATGGATTTTGCATCATAATTTGGAGGTGAAAATAAAAAAAAATTCTTACAGAATAGTTCTGCAATTTAAAATCACAATTTCAGGTCAGAACTATATTGATTGTTTATATTATTGGCTGCCATGTCAAATATGCTTTGCGATATATGATTACATTGAGTGGAAAGAAAGCATAGTTTCCCCCATATTTTACTTAAAATCTATCTAACATTTGCTCATCTACAAAATATAGGAAAAATAAATTATGTCTTTTGTGATTACTAGGTCAGTTTTATAAGATGCAAATATTTAAGGCTCTAAGATTTGTTTGTGTTTCTACATAAAAACCTTTATATATCTAGAAAAATTATCATTATAATGAAATTTATAAAATAGGGTAAAACTTATTATATATATCATGCTGAATTGTTCTAAACTGGTGCTTGTCAAACATTAATGAGTATCAGGATCTTCTAGAATGCATATTAAAGCACAGATTGCTAGTTGTCACCTTGTGTTTCTGATTCAGTAGATTTGGGTATGGCCTGAGGATCTGCATTTTTAATAATTTCCCCGTGATAGATATTTTGTTAATCCAGGGACCACCATTTGGTAACCACGGCTCTAGGCACAGGTAGGATTAATTCATTTTGAAAATGCATTTAAATCTTTGAGAAAATAACAGTATATTTAGTTTTTCACTTCTTTTTTTGCTTCCCTCTTAGCTTTTGTTTTTACCTTTTTCAGGAAAAATAAGCAGCATGATTTCTCTTCTCTGCTTCCTTCTCAGGGTTGCAAATAGGAAACACATACTAGTGGATCTGTTGGTTAGTTACAGGATAAATATTCAGACTTGAAGAGCTGAAGCCGTGTGTCTCACTGCCAAAGATGCACCATAAAGCGGTATCTCACTTACCCCATGACGGGGATGATGAGTGATCTGTGGAATGGATAAAAGCAAAGTGGCTGCTGTGTGGCATTCACTTTTATTACTGTAAATGATATCATGTGTTTGCATTTACTTTAAAGTTGATCAAATGTAACAGAAGACAGTGTTGACAGATACTGAGAAAGTGTTAACCTTTCCTTTTATCTTTCTTGCTTGTGTGTAGCTTGTACCATAAGGCTTCTTCAATAGTTTTATTAGCTGATGGATGAAATGTTGTACAAAATAAGCACACAAAGAACTCCATTGTTCCAAATAATTGTCTGTAACTCTTTAAGTGATATAGTCAAGCTGAGTGGTTCATGTATGGTAACACCAGACACTTTAAATAAAATGGTTTTGTATAAAAGTGCATTTTTAAAAGAAAATTAATTTGTTTATAATGTATATTGAATTTATATTAACTAATTGACTCCAGACATATAGGCAATTGGTCTATGCCATATGAGAAAATGCTTTGTTAAAGAAATCTAATTCAGCTAATTTATATGAATTGAGATTGTGATTTTTCTTAAAATTTGTATTAAAGATATATTTGAGAAGATCAAATTATTGCTTTGTTTCCTATATATTTATTAAACCAAATAGACATTATATAGAGCAAGTATTTGTAGGCCTTCCTTCAATTAGATGAAAGGATTCTGTTTTACTCTACAAAGCTTGGGTAGGATCCTTTAGGAATATAAACCAGCACTCCCTTAATAATACTGAACATGCATAATGAGATGGAAACTTTATACTGAATGAAATGGGAACATTTTGCATATTAATTTTCCTAAACAACCAGTTTCCTTGTATTTCTACTTCTGAAGACAGAAGTATCTAAGCTGGAAAAGTTGGATATTTGATATTTTAGTAAGATAAAGGCCATGCAGATCTCCTTTGGGTACTGAGAGTATTTTTCACTCTTTTTTCTCCCCCTTAGGGTAAGGTGAGGCCAGGAGGTCTGCCATGGGATCCATTGTTGGACAAGATCAGTTTCTCTGACAGGTTGAGAAGACCCTGTGACATCACGGAAAGACAGAGCAGGGGCGGATACTCAGAGACACCTACAACAGCAGCAAGGACTGGGGGAAGGTCAGGGTAGCCAGTAGGGTTTCCAGGCCATGATCAAACAAAATAAAAACAAAACACCACCCACATCAAAGGTTAAAACCCTCCACAAATTAATCATGAGAAACTAGAAGGAGTCCTTATCAGAGAAAACTAAGGGAATCTCTCAAGGTTTCTACTGCTCCATCCTCCCTAACTGCTTCTGCAGAAGGGGAGGGCAGATAAAGGGATATTGAGTAATTATCCCAAATTGCTTATTTGAATTGGATTATTTAAATTATCTGATTGGACTAAAATTTAAACCATATTGAGATTTTATTGTTTTCATGTACTATCTAGTTTGGTATGAAGACATGATTACTTACTATGAAGTCACCACACACCCTTGTGTGGTTAACTTGGTATGGAAACTAAGTTCGTGTTTGTTGTTTCAACATCGAATCTGATTTAACATTAGTCCCATGTAAGAAAATGTTTTTTACTAGTATCATTACTAGTGTTGTATCACAGGAAGCTGGGGGTAAAATTCCGGCTTCCTTTATTCTATATGAGATGCATGTGTGGTAAACAGGATTCTCATATTAGCACATGGCCAAATCTTTAAACAACAACTCAGCTTCAGTCTCTCAGTCCTTTCCAGGGGCCCTGTAATTACAGCTTACTTTTCAAGGACAGAATACAGAGTGCTCGCTTACAAACAGTGTTCTGGGATAGCTCACTCCTAATCCTGGTTGGTGGCCAGAGAAGTGTTTGATGCTACTCCCTACTGGACACCTGATGTACCTGTCCGTTGTGCCTTGACTCATGTGTCAGCCTGTGAGATGGACAGAGCTGTAAGACTCTCAGTCAGTGGGGTCAAGGGGAAACATGGGATATTTCAGGTTAGGTATACATGAAATACACATAGGAAATAATTTCAGCTGTCTGTTAGGACAGAGTATAGATAATGTGATTTGTCATTTTCCACATGGTATAAATCTACAGCTGCTCATTATGTTATTATTTGGTGATGCTTTCTAATATTCAATAATCACTTTTGACAGTCATAAGTGCAAACAAATTGCGTGTTTCATGAAAAATTGTATAAGGAACTTTCATGTCTCGAAAAAAGTTGATTTGCCTAAAATATTTGCTAACATTCACCAGTCACCATGCAAGCCTTTAAGTTGTATATTACTGTGAGAACTAAGACTTTTCATTTCGATCAAATAGCTATTTTAATCTAAATCTACTTCATGCATTTGATTTCAAGTTTCTTTCTGGAAATGATCTTCAAATATTGAAGCAATTGCTATTCACGTTGGTTCTAATAGCAGAAGAAAATATCACCAACAGTTAAATGATGCCAGTTTTGTATCAGTGTTATCAACTGCTGTGAATATAAATTTGAATTATAGTTCAATTGTTTTCCATTCATTTCATAGTAAACATATTGAAAGTTAATTCTGTCAAAAATAAAACATCTGATGCTATTGTGCATGCTATTTTATATTCAATTGAATGTTTTTGAATGAAATGTAAATGTATGGTATATTCAATTACACTTGCCAGTACTGCCAATTCAGATACCCCTTTTCATTAGGTACCCTTGCAGCAGCCATGCATACATAGCTCAGCTGTACAGAGCAGAAGTACACATTGAATGGGTGTAGAAGCACTGTGGCTTAAAAGCTTTATGCCCTGAATGAGCCATTATGTTATATAACAACTCCATAGTATCCTGTAAGGGGTCAGAAGTGACCACACTAGGGTTGACATATACAAACAACAAAACAAAAACAGGACACCCAATTAAATTTGAATTTCAGAAAAACAACATTTTAGTACAAATAAATTCCCTGTAATATTAGAGACATCATTATACTAAAAAATAATTATTGTTCAGCTGAAATTCAAACTCAACTAAGTATACTGTATTTTATCTGGCAACACTAGACCATGTTCATAGAAGTCCAAAGTGGGACCTCCCAACAGGTAATCGTTTGCCCAGGACAGATGCAATTTATGAATTAAATATCATTTTTACCATAAACAATGTAGTCTAGTAACATAGTTGACATTCTTAACCTTTTCAGGTTACCAGGAGGAGAGAGATAAAAAAAATAAGCAAAGATCAGAGTCTCATGTGGCTAGAGAAAAGGTTTTATTAATGATGTAATTACTCTGCATCACATAACGTGAATTAGTACCCATTCATTGTTTCTGAAGATATGATACTCATGGCATATTTCGCCATTGCGGACTATATTTACTGGACAGGCTGATTTACAGATGTTAGACAAGTAGGTTATTTTGACAACAAATTATTTTGCAACAGGATTTCTTCCTGTCATGAGGAAATGATTGCCCAAAATAAACAAGAGGTGAAAACAGGCCCAGGAAACTTATTTACTTTACATAAGATCAGGTATTTTTTAGAAATGACAATGTGAGAACAAGAACCTGGCTCTTCTGAATCCAAATCACTATTCTTTCCCTGTATCGTTTAGTGCATATTGCTATTATTACTTTTGGTGACTGCCTGGGTTGTGGGGTAGCAAATCTATTTTTTATTAAGCTAATATATGTAAAGTAATAATGATTATTTGCTATAGTTCTTAGCAAATGGAATCCAGGTCATTTATTTTGTTGTTTTTCTTTTCTGTTGTCTAGCTCCTAGGTTAACAATGAAACTATAAAATGATGCAGAGCAATATTTATGTCCCCTGTCTTACCTTTGAACCACTGCTCCTTGTATTACTGTCCTCACATGACTGACTCCCCCAAGCTTATATTAATGATATCTCTAAATTATATTCACTTACTTTTCTTGTCATTTCACTCTATCTTCCTCATGGTATGATGTCTATTCCGTCATTACCTTCTGTTTTAGCCTGCTAGGCTGCTCTGACAAATACTATGAAATGGGTCATCTTAAACAATGGAGATTTATTTGTTCATGGTTTGAGCCTAGGAAAAAAAGTCCAACTCAAGGCATCATCGAAGTCATGCTTTCTCCCCAGAGACCGGCATCCTGGGGCTGGCTGCTGCAGATCCTTGGGTCTTTTGTCACATGGCACAGAACCTGGTGGTGTCCTTTCTCTCTCTGTCTTCTCCTTTGGGTTTCTTTGATTGCAGTTTCTTGCCTTCCGTGTTTTTTTCCCCTCTCTGTCTGAATTTTATCCTCTTATAAAGGGCTCCAGGAATAGGACTAAGACCTGTCTTGAATGAAGTGGGTCACAACTTAACTGAAGTAACCTCATCAAAAGGTGTTACTTAAGATGGTTTCACACCAACAGAAATGGATTAAATTTAATAATATGTTTTTCTGGGGTATGTACAGTTTCAAACCACCACATCTTCTAATAACTTATTCCTAGGTCTATTATATTCTTTTCCTTTTCCTTTCTCAGAAGATTCTCTTTACTAATTCCCTTAGTTTTGAGAGAACATTCTGGTTGTTTTTAGCCTAAGCACCTTACATGGCCCTTAATATATGCACTTTAAGTGGTGAACATTTGTGTCAGGACAGGCTACATAGTGGTGCAGTAACAAGCATCTCCAGGATTTCAATGCCCCAACACAACAAATATTTACTACTTCTCATTCATGTTTCATTTCTAATGGTGGTTGGAAGAATTTTACTCCTGATGACTGAGGACTAAGGTTGATAGAGTCTACATCTCCACAAAAGCCTTCATGATCACTGAGGCAGAGAGAAAGGAATATGGCAAATTGCACAGTGGTCCTTAAACCTTCCATATAGAAGGAACACAAGCATTTCCACTTTCATTCCACTGGCATGGAGCATGCCTAACTTCAAAGGGAAACAGGCAGGTAAATGTAAACCAACCCTTTACCTGGAGAGAGAAGAAGAATATTGATGAATAGACCTGTTCTAGTTTGCTAGCTGCCAGAATGCAATATACCAGAAATAAAATGGTTTTTAAAAGGGGGAATTTAATAAGTCACTAGTTTACAGTTCTAAGGCTGAGAAAATGTCCCAATTAAAACAAGTCTATAGAAATGTCCAATCTAAGGCACTCAGGGAAAGATACCTTGGTTCGAGAAAGCCAATGAAGTTCAGGGTTTCTCTCTCAAGTGGAAGGGCACATGGTAAACACAGTCAGGGTTCTTCTCTCAGCTGGAAGGGCACATGGCAAACATGGAGTCATCTGCTACCTTCTTTTCCTGGCTTCCTATTTCATGAGGCTTCCCAGGAGGCATTTTCCAGAGGCATTTCACTCTGCTTCCCGTGGCTATGTCATTCTGCTCTGTTCTCTCTGAATCTCCTTCATTCTCCAGAATGTTTCCTCTTTTATAGGATTCCAGTAAACTAATCAAGACCCACCAAATTAGTGGAGACACACCTCCACTTAATCCAGTTTAACAACCACTCTTTATTCAATTGCATCTCCAAGGAGATGATCTAATTACAGTTTCAAACATACAATACTGAATAGGGATTAGAAGAAATCGCTACCTTTACAGAATGGGATTAGGACTAAAACATGGCTTTTCTAGGGTACACACATCATTTCAAACCAGCACAAGACCTAATGGCTATTTCAATGGATCATGTTCTTTGTACTTGAAGCTTAAATTGCAACCTCATATTTGTGGTAGGTGGAATTCTGAAACGATTCTAAGCACTCTACCCTCTGGGGTACCTTCCATGTACATCTCCTACCCTCGAGTATATGCGGAACCTGTAAATATGATGAGCTATCACTTCCATAATTAGGTTACATTAAATGGCAAAGGGAATTTTTCAAGTGCAATTAAAATTACAAATGAATTGTTTTAGAGTTAATCAAGAAGGAGTTATTTGGGGTGGACCTGACTTAATCAGGAAATGGGCCCTTCCTGAAGAGAGAGATTCTCTCTTACTGGCTTTGAAGTCAGCTGCCATGTTGTGAGATAAGCTGTGCAAAGGCTTGTGAGGATACCATGTGGCTAGTGACTGTAGAACCTCTAGGAGCTGAGAGGGGCCTCCAGCCGACAGCCAGCAGGTATACAGGGGCTCAGTTCTACAACGGCAATGAACCGGATTCTACCAAGAGCCATGTGAGCTCAGAAGAGGACCCTGATTCCAGATAGGAGTGCAAGCGAGCAAACACATAAATTGCAGCCTTGGAACTCCCTGATCAGAGAATACAGTTAAATCAGGCCTGGACTCCGAACTCACAGGGATGAGGTAATGAATGTTTGTTGGCTTAATCTTCTAACTTCATGGTAATTTGTTACACAGTAACTAAAACAAAACAAAACAAAAAACAACCTGATACACATTTACATGGGCGTTAGTCAACATCTATTTTATTTATAGATTATATATTTATGTATGAATTTGTTAACCAGATACACATTGATTTCCCAGTCCTTCATTTCCCAAACATTGTGTGTGCCTATTATGAGTCAGAAATAATGATATTGGTGATATTAGGTGAAAAAAATTAAGGATTTATATTTTTTGCAATGGAGATGGATGAATGAAAACATGATAAGTAGACATTGTAAAAATTATATTAATAGATACATTTCTAAATACAAAGTCTTAATTTTGGGAATGTCTCCTTCCTTTCTTCCTCCACTCATTTATTCTACTAATACATAGAGGGTATCTACTATGTCCTGGGATGTGAAGAACAAAGAAGGCTTCACAGAATAGGTAACAGATAATCTGGTCCTTAATAAAAGAGAAAGGATTTATGCCTGCTATGCATAAAATATAAAGCTGAAAAGGACATGGCCTTACATGTCTACAACTTGTAGAAGTCCTTTATGAGATGAAGGACACAGAAAATTACCTGAATGCTGAGGATGGAAAATGCCAGAATCTAAGTGGCAAATGGAATACTGTTTAGGGGGGAAGGGACCACTTTAAATCTCACTGCATCAGAGAGGTTGAATTATTCTACCTGGATCTGAGGGCAGTAAGGAAGGTTAGTTGATGAAACATTTTTAAAATCCCTCCTCAGAATTTGATCATTGGTCATTCTTCAAAGGATTTTAAATTTGAGACAAGACCACAGTAAGGATGGCCCAGATCTACAAGCAGCAATGTGGTTTTAAATACCCTAGGGAATTTCATTCCTGAGCCTCTAAGGCTTAGAGTAAGGAAGGAGAGCAGCTGAACAGAAAATATCAGAAGACAGTATAAATCTTGTTAAACTAATTTCCTTGGGGTTGTTTCTGACTTTATCATAACTTTTTAGGAGTACACTGTGGAAGTTGGTGATAGGAAGGATGATAAGGACCAGCAGCCCTTTCTTTTTGCATCTTCCATCAATCAAGAGGAAGTATGTTGACAACAGCCTTTATCTCTTATATCTAGTCAAGCAGGCTCAGGCAGAGATTGATTCACAATTGAGCTGTGTTTTCACATGATTAACCTACTCATTCACACCTGAGCCACATTAGAACAATAGAATGGGGAAGCTTCCCCTTATGCAGCCCATGCCCTGTCACTCCTGTGAACACAGGACTAATGATAACATGGCTCTCAGTCTAGTGATATTTACAAGCAGGAAATTATCTTTAGAGGAGAACAAAAGGGCCAATTGCAAATTCAATTGTATAACGTTTAATTTTGCAAACTTTATTTTCATCTTCAAATAAATATTAACTCCAGATATATATTTCCATTTTTCACATCTGAAAAAACAAAACAAAACAATATCTCCCAAATTTAACAGAGACAATTTGAAATTCCTAAGTGAGAGATTGAGCCGAACTATATTCGTGCTAGGATTTCTTTTTTATATTATTAGCTTTGACATTTTTTTGTAGAGGAAGAGCAATATGTGGCATTTCTTAGCAATACAGGAAAACAATCTTGGTAATTCTAATGTGCTAAAATATTTACATCATAGAAAAATAGTTCTAATATTGTAATAAAAATTAAACCATTTGTTTTAATTTTATTTATCTGCTACTCAAAGTGTTGAGAACTAACTGGACAATTGTTTTTCATTTAAAGACTTTGTATGGTTTTGGGGCTAAGTAAAATTGGTTAAATTAAAGACATTAAACTTAAATGAAAATTGCACCTATATTGTCAAATTATCAGCTGAAGTATCAGCTGTACCTCAAAATTGTTTCACTTAGTTATATTATAGTTAAAAATGCAATAGATGCCATATAATTTCCGTTAGGAACTAGTGTGAATTAAAGTCATTTGTGGGTATAATAATATTACTTTCTAAATAATTTTAGAAGAAATCTTTATCTCCAAATCATTGTTTGAAAAATGCAATCGTCGAGTATGCCTAGACCACTTTGTTCCCTGAAAGAAAAAAATGATATGCCCCAAATGCCATCTGAACTCCAGTGGCTGTACTTCACATGATGCCTCACAAAAAAGTCCTACTTTGGAACTAGATATTGCACACTAGCAGAGGTTGTGCTGGCCTGTCTGCAAAATTAATCCAATTCCATTTCTTTGGTCAAATGACTATATTTTCTACTCCAGGACTGAAGCTCAGTATTTCAGAACTTTGATATTTCCATAAGCTCTGAAATGTGAAAGGACCGAAGTTAGTCATGTTAGAATGAATAAAATAAGGAGGCCTTGTGATCAAAAGTTCCCTGAAAACATGGCTCTGTATGTAGCTGGTATTTCTCATTCTATGAAACCTATGCCTTGTATGCAGTGACAGGACTTTGAAGTTAAACGAGCAAAATAAAAAGCTTTCTGATGGAGAAATAGAACTAATATGCTTTGTGGACATGTTTCCATTTAACTTTACATTGGGCCATTGTCACGTTTTGGAGAACATTTTGACCAGCAGTCAGTTTGAATCAATACCTAACTAGTCAGGTTGTAATAGAAGTGTACTCAAGTTATATTTTCAGGTTCTTTACATATATTATTTCTTTAACTTATAATAACTCCTCAATATCACAATCTCCTCTTTATAGGTGAGGAAACAGAGGCTTAGCAAGACTAGGCATATTTGTATTCATTTATTCAAACATGCATACCTGTATAAATCATGTATCTATTCATGCATCTTTTCATGATGGAATCGCCACTAAGCCTGATTCTGAGGACTTCAGTCAGAATTCTAAAGCTAGGAAACAGCAGTCCAGGACTTGGGAAACAAAGAATCACTTTCTCAGGTCTGTGAACCTGAAGCTCCAGCTGCCAAAACACCCTTATAAAACACTCTTAAAAGAGGCCAAGTTGAAGTCTTAATTTAAGACAAATATGCTTGATTTATAGTAGTCTATGAAACCTAAAAAGAATGTCAGTAACCCACATATCACTCTTCATGAACTGACTTGAACCTCTTATGCCACAGACCAGCAGTGTTTTGTGCCGTGTTTGTCGGATTTCATCTTCTTTGTGATTACAGGTCCTGGTGTTTTGGGACAGAATTGGGCCCAATGTAGCTTACTGCAATAAAGGACAAGGGTACAGGATTATTTGCCCTACTCTGACATACTGTTATACTCAAACGATCACTGTGCTCATTGAGATATAATAATAGGTGCTATGGAGTCAATGAGAGGAGGAACCCTCTGGACTGAACAAGCTGTCATTTGTATCCACTGTCTGGGGCACAAGGTAAATGCAATGCTTCAATGTGGAATTGCAGGCTTAACAGGAAATTCATCAAGGATTTCAAATAAAAATCAAATAAGTCTTGGCATAGAAAAGGGAATTTCTGTGAATATGATAGCTAAATTAACTGTTATTTCCCAGGTTGAGGAGTTGCAACAAACAACTGCAATGCTGTGCTAATGCTCTTGACAGATAAACAATACCGCGAAATGAAGCAAGTTCTATTTTTTAAAGTATCATAATAACTAAAGCTGTAATATAGTACAGAATTTAATGCATCATAAAAGAAATGATACTATAATATATTTTACTAAAGAGCTTAGCAGTGGGAGTAAAACTCAATTAAGGCCAGGCTCATTAACACTTAATTTCATTTGGGCCTTTATTGCTTGTAATTGTACAGTTTCTTAACTTTATCCTTATTCTCACTCATAATTCTAGTGAGACTTAGATCTTTCATGGAAGATAGTGTTTTTCTATGAAACTTCTATGTATGGATTTTTCATTTAAGAAAAAACCTGTGTTTCTTCCAGAGCTGGCATCTTTTGATTTAAGCGAGCCTGAGCTGGTAGGGAATCAGAGCCTTTTAATTGTTAACATGATTTTGAGTGATTTGGGGTAACAGATGGAAAATACAATTTTGACATGTATCAGAAGTTTCACGCACATGGAATAAATAGTACCTGCAATTATGGAACAGGCAAATACCACTGGATCTAAGCCAAATCTAGGATTTTCAGACACCTGTAAGTATTCTGACATTCCTTTGGAACTACTATTCCACAAATAAAAATAGTACTATTTATTTGAAAAAAAATAAAGTATTATCACAATATTCACATTGGGTTTCTCAAGAGAAGGTGTGCATTATTCTATTATTTCCAGTACCTTTCTGGAGAAAATTTAATGTTTCAAAAGTTCCCAAATATATAAAAATATTATTTCAAACTTTAGTAATTTTTAAAATAATTATTACCTAGTTAAGCATAAAGAAAAATCCAAAGCTTAACATTATAAATACCCATGTAGATGTTGTTAAAATCCAATATACATTAAATTTTTACTTTGATGATATCAAAATTAATTTTAAATAAATAAATGTTACAGATAGAGGTGAGGGATTGTTTTGTTTGCAACTGTTAGCAATCTCCTTCCGTTCCTTCCTTCCCAGAAGCAACCTGAGATTGATGTTTATCCATGTCACAATAATTTTACTAGTGCTTTTGTATCTGTAAATCTTATATTTGATTGTTTTGTGTCATGGTATGATATGGTGTCATGGTATATTTATCATTCTACAGTGTTTATATTTATTTTAATGTTTTTGAAATATCATACATGAGGATCAAACAAAGCAAATACACCATTATACACATATTCTTCTACTTGCTTTTTTCTAAATATACTGCATTGTGATATGCCATTTTGTATAAATGTAGATCAAATATATTTTATAATCCGATTTTTCTATTTTTACTGTGCTTTCTTCTTTGATTTGTTGTCTCCCATCCTTTCTTCCATTGGATTGAAATTATTTAATATTATTTTTGTTTGTTTGATTTTTTTAGAGTAGAATGTTATTCTAAATATATTTTAATGACTGCCCATAAAGTTTTTAGCATAGACACTTAAGTTGAGTGGTTAAAGTTTCTATATATGCACTTGACACCAAAAAAACAAGTATCAGATCCTTAGAATGCTTTGCCTCTTAAATTCTTTCTCTTTTTCATAGCCATAGTGTCAATTCCAATCTTCTCCCTTAACACCCCTCAAGTTAGTAATTTTTTCTGTTAGTGATATTGATTGAGATTAACTAAAATATTTTAGGCATTAATTGCTTACTATTGTTTCTTTTGTATATCTTTCCTTTTATTTAGTTTCTTTCTTGCCAACGTATTTATTACCTTTGGCCATTATTTTTTCATCAGTGAAAGCTGCAAACTGTCTTTTTATGCATGAACATAAGTATTCTACCTTCACATATAAATGATATTTATTTTGGCATGGATTTCTATAATTCTAATTATACTTCCTAAAGATTTTGAGGGTGTTATTATTTTTTACATTGGCTTTAATTGTTTTGCTGAGAACTCTGCAATAGAGTTCATTATCATTCCTTTGATGATAACCTACCTTCTTTATTTTTTTAATTTTTGGTACCTTTTAAGATTTTTCCCATGTCTTTTATAGTCTGTATTTTCATTTCAATATAAATAGATAGGGGGTCATTATATACATATCACTTCGTTTTCTGTATACTCCTTCATTCATGGATTGGAATTTTTCTTTTGTCCTTCGAAAATTCTGGAATCTTTCAGCCATTATATCTTTGAAAATATCCTTCTACTATTTTGTTCCATTCTCTATTTCTGTAACTCCTGTTAGGTATATGTTAAATTTCTAAATCTTTCTTAAATGTTTCAACAACTCCTTTGTATTTTATCAAGACCTTATTTAATTACGTTGTATTTTTGGATATTTCCTCCAACTTAACTTCCCCTACCCTCATTCTTTCTTCGATTGTTTCTACTTATTTATAGCTATTAAGAACCCATTTTATTTCTTTAATTTCAATGACTTTTTAAAATTCTATAATCTTTATTTAGTTCTTTCCAAAAATGTACTATTTTTGCTTCATGGATTATAGTCATTCCTCCTTTCTTTAAACATGTTGAAAGCACATGTTTAAAATTCTCCCTGGTTGTTCTACTCTCTGCCATTCTTAGACTATAAGTTTTTAATTTCTTCTCTTTGATTACCACTTCCCCCCCTCCACCAATAGTTGTTTATTCTCTGACATTTGGGTGCATTTGTTTCTTGTGATGTCATCTCCAGGCAGAATGACTTGTTCTTTCTGGGAATCCCCTCTTGCTTTGGATTCTAGAAGTCAATTTTTCCATATTTATCTGTACTTGAGCCTTTTGAGTGTCATCAATTCTGTACCAGTTTGGGGTGAAACTTTGGGGTTGATTTACCTATGTACCTAACTAAATAATGTGATTTTTGACTCCACATTCACTGTTGGTACAGTTTAGTTTCCACCTTTCTCCTGGTTTTTTTTTTTCTTTTTTCTCTGTAAATCAACAATTAAATGGCAACTTCCTTAGTAAATCATTCAGACAAACAGGAAAATATATTTTTAGAATGGCTTCACATCTAGGCAGCTCTGAACCTTCATGCTAGTCACCATCCTGGTGATATCAGATGACAGTATGTTCTAATAACACATACTAGCTTTTCAGTTTAGCCCTTGATGAAAGTTCCAGCCTTGAATTCTTTCATTACTTTTCCTAGGAAATCTCCTTTCTTCATTTTAAGCCCAGCCATATTTTTAAAATATTTGGGGACTAGAGAGGAGAATGGTTGTATTATAATGGCGGTCCAAAGTAATGGACCCTAAAACTTCTTATTGGAATTGAAACATGATCAACTCTCTACCTTCAATCACTCAGTTTTATGCCTTTTTCAAAATGCATCCATAAAAATTTGCGTTAACCTTTTTAACATTTAATCTTATATCTTTCCAAAAGACATAATTAACAATATATGGCCATAGGCAATGAAAAATTCATAGATTATTAAATTTGTGATAGTATTTGAAAATATAAAAATGACACCTGGCGTTTAAATATTGTTATCATGTTCAAGCACATTCACAGACATATTTTTTCATTTGATATCAAAACAACACTGTGAAGCATTAGGGTAAAAATTCAAGGCTTTGGAATTTAATTAATTGTCCAAGTTCATAATGCTTTCAGGCTCAGGGCCAGTATTAGAGCCCTTTCCAATATATGATTAAATTTTAGCATTTTTATAATATTTTAAAATATCTTTTAAATAGAATATCTGATTTTTAAATTTGAAATTCAAATTTTTTTTTTATGGCCTGGCCCTAGCAAGAACTCTGCTGCTGCGCCACCATTGTCCATCCTGAAATTCACAATTTTAATGATTTTTCAAGTCTGACATTGATCACTCTCAGTTAACAACATTTTTTACTGAAAGAGAAATTTTGATATAATAGGCAAACCTAATTTCTTTTCAGGTTTATTTTCTATTTTTTGATAGAATTGCTGATAATCTTGTCTTTTATTGGTTTCCTGATTAATTGCTTGCTTAGCTGGTAATTCCTTCTTATTTTAGAAGCTATCAACTTACACACTTTGATTTATCAACTTTCAGATATATTTGCTTACTTTTTCCTACCTAAAATTTATTGATAAAGGGTAAATAAGAAGTTAGCCTTTCTGTATCAGTTGGAAAGTAAAATTAATTTTCTGGGAGGAGATGTACATAAGAGTTATTTATTGGATCTGGGTGGTATATAATTTCAAGTCTGAGATTAACTGTAAACGTGAATAAATAAGTACATTCAAGTTTTTTCATATAGTCCAGAACATAATTTTGCCTAACCTCTATTTTCTTCAACTATAGAGTACAATAATTAATTTCAGTATAACAGTCCACACTCACAAATGAGAATAAAAAATAAAATTAATTACAGCTCTCAAGAGCAATAATTATTAAAACAGTAACAGCATTAATGAGTTCATTTGGTTAATAATTTATTATATATTTTCATAATTGATTATTAAATGCCTAGTGCAGGCAAGTAGATGCTGACTCAGGCACCGAATGAGTCAAGAACGAGACTTAGCATCTATCCTCAGATGGTTCACAGACTCACAGACTAAGGCAGTGTGTCTCAGAGTAGGATGTGAGGCTGGCTTTCCTCAGAAGCCACTTGATGTTTTCATACCACTTAAGACCTGTGACAGAGAATTTCTGGAGAAGGGGTCCCAGAATTCTGGTTAGAGATTTATTGTTTTAGTGGATCTAGGTTTAAAACAAGCTTAATCAATAAACATGAATTAAGTGTTCTCCAAAAGTCAATATTTGAATTTTCATGACCCAACTATGACATTTTATTTTATCAAGTTGAGCATTTTTAAATAAAGTGGAAATTCCAGATGACATGATTATAATTTATTATGTTACCTTAGTAACTTTAGTATTAAAACCTCTCTCAGGGAATAATAAATCCATTTATAAGCTATAGTAATGTCAATTACATTTTTAGGATATACTATGCACCTGGATCTATACATATATTGTCTCATTTCATTCTCAACAACTCTATGAAGTAAGAAATATTCCATCAATATTTAGATAATGACATTAAGCCTTGGAAATTGTCAGTAAAGTGTTTGATCCTTGGTCTTTTCAATGTCAAAGCTTTTCTTTCCACTTCTGAGTTGCATTATACATTGCACATGTTTCCATACCCTGGCATCATTAATTTAGGAATGGATACCCAAATATACCTGGAGCTTTAATGGAGCCATACACTATATTGTTTATAAACTTGCTGTTCTCAGCTAAGAGGCTAAATTGTTGCAAGATGTAGGAAGATCAAATTCATATCAAATGAGTGTAGAAATCTAACAAAGAATAAACATAAAGAAATCCATAACTTGAAATTTCATTTATCAAGTCAATCTCTGTGTGAGCATAGGCTTAACATTTGAAATAATTTATCATTTTCTATTCACTCTTTAATTATTTTACTACAAATGAATTAGAAAAGTTATTCTGGTCACTTCATAAATTATTATTCCCTATGAAAAAATGGAAGTTTAAGTGGATGCTAAATAATTAAGAATGCAATATGAACTATAATTTTAAACTTTAATGGTTGTACATAAACTTTTGATAATTATAGAGTGTTTTTCCCCCACGTTCAGTGAAGTTGATTAGAATCACTTGACATGAGAACGCTCACACAATCAAATACAAGTAAATGTGGTATTTTAATTATCCACACCTGCAGACATTCAAAGAAAAACACTCCAGTGGTATATACATATATTTTTTGGAGATATTTTCTGAATTGTCAGAAATATACAATTTGTGTTCACTCTGATATTTATAAGAGGTCTTCCAAGCTTTATTCTTTTATGAAGTATGAAAACAAGTATTTCTCAGTAATTCCATGTAAAGTATTTTCCTGTCTAATCTTTCTTTCCTTGTCTCTACTACATCCCATCCAGTTGCCACTTTGCCTTAAAGTAATAGAAAGAAATCCACTCACATGATTTCATCTCCTATAGGATAATCTGCAACCTTCTTAGCACAGTAGATATGTCATGCAGAAAGAAAGGAGTCCAAACCTAATTTTAAATATTGCTGGTAGCCCTTTATATTCGCTGTTCTACAAATCATATTCCAATCCCCTCCCATGAGGATTCCATGGGTGAGCAGTGTTGGCACCATCTGGAGCTTGAGAAAAATGCAAAAAATCATAAAGACCCCAAACCTCCTGCCTTTTAACAGCTCATTAGATGATTTGGTGGAGAGTACTGATAGAAAATACATCTCAAAGTGTTGTGGGAGGGTGTCTTTGCAGGTTTGAAACTGTTATGTACCTCAGAAAATCCCTGTTCTTCTAATCCGGTTTTGTGGGAGGTCTCCAGTATTGGGTGGGACCTTTCATTAGGTTGTTTCCATAGAGATATGACCCATACAATTGTGGGTGGGACCTTCTGATTAGATCATTTCCATGAAGATGTGTTCCTGCTACTGGAGCCCTTTATGAAGAGAATAGAAGACAGAAAACATAAGGAGGACTCAGAGCTGACAAAGAGAGCAGAGAGATGAAACCAGACACAGACTACAGATGTGCACAGAATGTTAAGCTAAGAGATCAAACCCAGAGTCTGTCCCAGAGAAACTAAGTGAAGACCCACAGGCACTTAGAGAAAAAGCCAGCGGAAACAGGAGCTGAGAACCATTTGAAACCTGATGCTGGGAGAGAGGGCCAGCAGACGTTACCATGTGCTAATGCATCCTATTCCACCTGGGGAGCTGTTTTAAGGATCATTTTGTTTTAAGAAAAAGAAACTCACTGTTTCTGCTTCCTAAAGCTTCCAGAATGCAGTATACCAGGAATGGGTTGGCTTTTGCAATCACCTTTTTTTTTGGGTTACAATTTACAGTTCTAAGGTCATGAAAATGTCCAAATTAAGGTATTAAGAGGAAGATATCTTCTCTGAGGAAAGACTGCTGGCATCTGGGGCTTCTCAGTCACATTGGAAGGCACATGGCAACATTTGCTGGTTCTTCTCTCTTGGGTTCTAGTTTCAATGGCTCTCTCACAATCAGTGTTCTCTCTCTCTTACCTTCATAAAGGATCCCAGTAAAGGGATTAAGACTCACCCTGAATGGGCTGGGTAACATCTCAATTGAACCAAAAGGTCCTATCCACAATAAGTCTTCCCCCACAAAGAGCGATTAAAAGAACATGTCATTTTGTCAGGTACATAACAACTCCAAGCCAGCACACCCAGGTAAATTAGGAAGTTATTGAAAAAATACAGATTTGTCACAGGAGTCAAGGCCACAAATAAAGCTGGGTCTCACAAGGGATTAGAATTATCTTCTTTGCCTTTATGGACCATGTTTCTCTTCTATACTTCTCTTTACATATACTTCCTTCTGCCTTTCTGCCATCCAGATATTCTACTTTAGTTTGCAAAAAAAATAGCCTTTCTAGTCAAGGATCTATGCTTCTCACATATTTCATTCCTCAGATCTCATTAATGACAATTTCTATGTGCTAAATCCTGTTTCTCAGAAGAAAGAATCAAGTCAGTTCATTTGAGGATCAATATCATGGGTCTAGTCAATTGGTCAAATGGTTAACTCAAACCAACATGGAGACTAGACATAACACATTAAACAGAGCTGCCCTCTTTCCCCCAGTGCTCAATCTCAAAATGTGTCATCTGTAGGAGCATTTTCAAAACACTATGATCTTTCCTCAAACATAACCGGGCACACCTGTGAATTGGCTTTGTCTAGGGAAGTCCACTTAAGTCTCAAGGTCTGGGCTTTTATGCAGTGTTGGTCAAATAACATTGTTAACTGAAACTCAGGACCCCGATCAGAATTTGTGGTTTGTCTTTTTTGTATGCTGTATGGCAGAGTCATACAGCATACAAAAATAATTTCATTATTTTTCCATGTGAGTATCCAGTTATTGCAGCACCATTTGTTGAATTTTTGTTTGTTTGTTTTGCTCGTTTATAGGGACGTGCATGGGCCAAGAATCGAACCCAGGTCTGCTGCATGGCAGGCAAAAATTCTACCACTGAACTACTCTTGCAACTCCCCCAATCTGTATTTTTGTAAAAAATAAAAACAATCCTGACAATTCATGCCAAAATGGTATAGTATACTCCATTGCTCCAAATTTACACATCAGTTAATAACATAAAGAGCAATCCAAAGGGTCATGCTCCCAGAGGCTGGCAAAGAGCCAATCATGGTTCCAGCTTCTCCTGGATGTATACAGGTAGTGAACAATCAGACATGCTGTATTATATATCATGAACATGATATTTATTTTTCTCCATGACACCGTCATCGAATATTGTTTGTGTCTTGATGCTCTCCCCTCAAATAATGTTCTATGAGGCCATGGATTTATTTTTGTTATCTATTTATCAATCTATCTATCTTTCGTTTCCCTAAGCCCTAGAACAGTACATAATAGATGCTTAATAAATATTTGTCAAATAAGTGAATGAATATAGCAATTCTGTAGTCCTTAATTTTTAGTTACTTTTTATTATGGCCACTTGTTTATTCATCTGTTGCACCAGAAAGACTCTCCACTCTTGGAAAGAGGAAAAATGTCTTATTCACCTTTTATGTCCTATACCTAAAGAGTACCATACACACTGTAGTTTTTCCACATTTGTTTGTTAGATAATTAAAGAACAAATGAATTGATAAATTCCTCATCTTAAGAATGGAGTAGGAGCTTTTTTTGCAATAAATAAATTGATAAATACAATAAAATGGAACCAGTGTAGATGGCTACACTGAGACCGAGATAAAATGGGATGGGTGTAACACCTAAATTACCAACTCCAGCCATGCCAATGCAACATTTATTCAAATCATTTGAATTGTGACATGTTAGTATAAATAGAGTTTGACTTCATAATTTTGAATGATGAAATGGAATCTTAATAATTGACTATCTTAATATTGACTATTGATAGCAGAAACAACATTTGTATTCAAGTGATAAGTGGTTACTTTTTAATAATTTTGTAAACTTCCACTGAAATGCTTAACTGATTTTTTTGAAATTTGTATTGTAGTAACATATATAGAACTTAAGATTTCCCATTTTAACCATGTTCAAGTGTACAGTACATTAATATTAATGACATTCATAGTATTTTGCTACCATCACCAATATCCATTCCACCAACTTTTTTTTTTTATCACCTCAAAGAGAAATTCTGCATCAATTAAGCAGTAACCCTACCCCAACCCCCTGCCCATGGTAACCTGCATTCTAGTTCCCAATTTTATGAGTTTGCAGATTCTGATTATTTCATATGTGGGGTGATGAAATATTTGCATCTGGCTTATTTTATTCAGTGTGATGTCTTCAAGGTTCATCCATGTTGTAGCGTATCTCTGACATTTATTCCTTTTTATGGCCAAATACTATTCCATTGTTTGTATACCACATTTGTTCATTCATCTGTCAATGAACACTTGGGTTGCTTCCACTTTTTGGCAATTGTGAATAATATTGCTATAAAGATAGGCATGAAAATAGCTGTTCAAGTCCCTGCTTTAAATTCTTTGGTGTGTATATCTAGAAGTGGGATTGTGTATATATAGAAGTGAGATTAAACCACTAACCTGGTTTCCACAGTGGTGACTTCATTTTCCATTCCCACCAGCAATGCTCCAGGGTTCCTATTTCTCCACATACTCTCCAACACTTGTTTTCTTTAATAGTAGCCATTCTAGTGAGTGTGAAATGATATCTCACTATGGTTTTGATTTGCATTTCCCTGGTGACCAGTGATGTTGAGCATCTTTTCATGTGCTTATTGGCCATTTGTATATCTTCTTTGGACAGATGTCTGTTCAAGTCTTTTGCCCATTTTTTACTTGGGTTATTTGTCTTGTTGTTGCATTGTAGGAATTCTTTATGTATTGGATATTAGACACTTATCAGATATATGAGTAGCAATTATTTTCTCCCAGTGGGTTGTCTTTTCACTTTCTTGATAGTGCCCTTTGACATAAAAAAGTTTTTAATTTTGACGAAATCTATTTTATCTATTTTTCTTTTGTTGCTTAACTTCACTGATTCTTAAAACGGTTTTATGTGAAGTTTCATGCTACTAATATATTGGGAATATATTTGTATCTACATAGTCAGTGATACAAGAAATATCATATTTTTCTATCTTTCAATAAATTGCAATAAAAATTTAACCCCACGTTTCAGTTCATTGTTTGAAAATTCAATTTGGTCAATTTTAGTCTTTACTTTTTCTGAGGGTAAGGCAAGATCCCCAAGATAGAGGTAGGATTAGGCAATATACCATAAGTTTTCAGGCTAAGATCCAAACTATTGGGGTACAAATCATTTGTCTGCCACTTAGCTACTTGTATGACCTTGGACAAAGAACCGACATTTCTTTGCTTCAGCTTCCTCAGTTGTGAAATGAGGTTAATGCTAATATTAACTTCATTTGGTTGTTGTATGAATTAAAGATGTTAATGGATATATGGCACATCTTAAGTATCAATATACTTATAGTTATTTATGTTGGATATTTTAGTCAGTTGACAGAGTTACTAACAAGAAACCCATTTCTCAGTTGGTATGACTGTTTATAATTTTTCAGATTGGCAATTTTTGCATTATTTTGATTCATGGATCTTATTGGAAATCCCAGTTCAAATATATTGTTTTTATTAAGAATCATCAAGTCTTACAAGTTCTGTGGGCTACTGCTGCTAAGTGTTACATGGATTCTCAGCTACTCTAGAGATACTCTGCTTCTCCTTCCCCAGTCTGGAAATGCCCTCATTTCTTTCACTTTTCCTCCCAAAGCACTTTTCTTTCCCCTACCTAGACCCCTGGATCATTTCTTCTGAGTCTCCAGTTTTTAAAAGTTTCTGAACTATCTGATTTCTCCTGCAAAACATCCTGAGGCATGGAATTTCAAAGGATCAATTTAGATATCATGGCTTTGAATAGGAATGGTGAAAATCCAAATGAAAATACAAGTAGAAATCTAAGAAATAATCCTGCTATATGAACGTGCTCATCTTATGCTTTTCTCTACTTCCTAATCCAATTTTAGCAATTAGTGCATGAGTCATAACCATGACCAGTATTATTCTTTAATTCTCCTTATACTATTTAAGGAAACTTCCTGTTTCTGATTATATTAATTTAAGAATAAAATAAGGATGTCAAAGGAAGTTAGTGATTAATAGGGAAAATGACACTAAGAAGAGATGGAAGCATAGAATAGCTAGGACCAAGAGATGCAGAATCAGACAGATGTGCAACCGAATGTGAGTTCTGTCACTCACTAGTTACTAATTAATTTTTTGTTGTTGTTCAGAAGCACAGTTTTCTCTTTTTTAAAATGGAATAAGGCAAATCGATACGGATAGACAGAAGATTACTGGTTTTAAAGGGTTGTGGGTGGGAGGAGGAATGGACCAGAAAAGAGTATGAGGGAACTTTCGAGGTTGCTGGAAATACTCCATCTTGATTTTGGTCATCTGACAAAACTCACTGAATGTATACTCAAAAAAGGCAAATTTTACTGTATGAAAATTGTACCTTAATCAACCTGTCTTCAAACAAATGGTATGATGGTTTGAGAGATATATCTGACACTCAGTGAACACAAAATAAATATTTGCTTTTGCTACCATTATTATTTAGGTATCTTATGAGAATTTGCATTTATCTTAGAGAGACATGTATAAAGTTCTGTTTTAGTGGCAATGGAGTATACCTATGGTGAATTGGAAAGGAATAATATGAGGAATATTTCCCATAAGTTCTCAAATCTGTGGGTATGAACAATTGATTAGAATGACATGGTTTGGAGAGCTATTCAAAGAAAGTAGAAGTGAAAGACAAAACAAACAAACAAACAAACAAATAAACAAAAACCCCAGAATCATTAGATTGGTAAACGCTTTCTCTCTTTAGCTATGTGAGTGATTCGTGGTTCTATTGCCACTGGGTTTCTGGGAAGAGGGCCTGTCTGCCTCCTACTGTACAACTGCCTTTTTTGAGTGGTTCAGTTAAACTGTCTCCTTGCTCAGAGAAAGAAATCCAAACCTTCTCTTTAAAGTGATTGTAAAATAAAAAAGGAGTGAGATACTAACATTATACTAAGCTACTTTTCCAGAACTTATGTGAAGTGTGTAATTATAGTGTTATACTATATATAGTTGAGCTCTAGAGGTCTTTAATAATCTGCAGAATTAGTATGCTTATTTGGGAATTAGTTCAGTTTAGCAGAGATGATATGTGGTAGTTAGATTCAGTTGTCAACTTGGCCAGGTGAAGGTGCCTAGTTACATTGCTGTGGACTTGAGCCATGGCATGTGAACCTCATATGTTGCTGATTACACCTGCAGTCAGCTAGGAGGCGTGCCTGCTGCAATGAATGATGTTTGATTTAATTGGCTGGTGCTTAAATGAGAGAGCTCAATGTAGCATAGCCCAAGCAGCTCAGCATACCTCATCTCAGCACTCACAGCTCAGCCCAGGCCTTTGGAGATGCAGAAAGAAATCACCCCGGGGAAAGTTGTTGGAACCCAGAGGCATGGAGAGAAGGCCAGCAGAGATCACCTTGTGCCTTCCCGTGTAAGAAAGAACCTCAGTTGAAAGTTAGCTGCCTTTCCTCTGAAGAACTATATGTTTCTAACAAAAAAATCCCCTTTTGTTAAAAGCCGATCCATCTCTGGTGTCTTGCATCTGGCAGCTAGCAAACTAGAACATGGTAATAAACTTTATAACCTCCTTCAGTATGAATCCAAATAAATGTTTCTTAGATAGCATTAGGCCTCATACTGGCTAGTAGCCAATTATATTGTTGGCTCATGAATGGGAGAACAAGCAATGTAGACACCTTCTTAAGCTCGTCCAGACACTTTCTAAACTGCGCCTTCATGGACGCTGGGTATTTGTACATTATTATTTGGAAAATGAAGGTCTTTAGGTTCAAATAGGACCATATATATATTCAAACTGAGGGGTGGTTAATTGTAACTCTCTTTGAATTTCAGTTCTGTTAACCCACTAGCTCTTTGATTTTGGATAAATGACTTCACATTGTTGAACTTCAATTTCCTCTTCTTCGGTACTGGGAGAATTATAGTACCTAATTCCAGTATTGAGGATTAAATATGATAAATCTAGTAAAGTACTCAACAAAATGTCCAGATATATGAATTCAATAAGTATTACTGTTATTATTTTTTTATTTAAATAATTTGTTTTGCATGTTAGGAAAAGCAGTTTTAGACTCTAAATTTGAAAGAAGAGCAAATTTGGAATCTGAGTACTACCATTATTTCTCTCTCTCTTCTACCAGCCTTTTTTTTCCTTTTCATCATACAGCAGCTAGGAATTTGTGCCTTTTCAATGATTATTTTGGAAGGTAAAATATTAAAAGTAATAATATGCAATATTTATGGAGCACTTACTTGATGCCAGACTCTGCTCTCAGCATTTTCCATGTGCTTATGAGTCTATCCTCACAACTCCAAGAGCAGGGTACTATTGTTACATCTATTTTAAAAATGAGGAAACTGAGCTCTTGTCACAAGCAGGTAGTTTGTTCAGGTCCCAATAGTGTAATAAGATTCAAAGAGTCTTTGATTCTGGAAGTAGCTTCTGGAAATAGAAAACTTGCTTGGGAAAGAATTGAGAATGGCTGCCATCTGAGAAAAAAAAAGTTAAAATTATATCTATATATATGATATATACTATATACCTATTTGTTATTCCTTATTAACACTATTACAGTTATCCTGGCATTGTTCTTCTTCCTCTACTAATCTTTTTGGTGTGCTTACTATATTTCCTGAACAGTACAGCTTCCATTTGTTAGGAAACTTTCTGTGCATGAGGAAACGATATCAGAATTTTCCTGTTTCGCAAATGAAGAAAGGAAACACAGAACATTGAAACATGCCTGTGCTTATTAAGAGACAGTGTCAGGATTCATACTGACATCTGTCTGATTGCAGAGCCTAATGTTAACCAGTTGCTGGTGCGTCAGTCAAAAATGTGATAGAAATGCTCTCATATAACATGGCATCGGAGCCACAACTGCGAAATCATATTGCCAATGTCATTCATTCATAGGAAATATTATAGCATAGTAAGAAGATGCTCAACCTGGCAGCTATTAAAATTATTACTGTAATTCCTATGCTTAATAATTTCTAGACCCCAATAAGAATATTTCTCTTATCAAATGCACCATTAGAGAAGTAGATTTGCATTTCTCATCCTTTCTTACATAGTGCTGCATGTTTCTACCTCTGACATGAACTTTCTCCTCTATTATATTACAGTCAAATAGTGCTAAAGGGATATAGACTCTCAGAGACTTATTATTTTCCTTTCTCCAATGCCCTCAAGGGTGCTGCAGAAAACTCCTGCCACCTCGTCATCACCATTAGAGACCAGATATACTCAGGAGCTGTTGCACGTTTATACACCACCCCAGACAGAGACACGTACACACCTGTACACGCGTACACACATTTGACACTCTCCCTTTTTCAATAAAGAACGCTTACCTCTAAAAATGGCCTCAGTTTTATCTTTTGTTATACAAAATGAAAGAAGCAATGTCCGATAAAATCACTTCCTTGCTCCTTGAATTTTTACAGTCATTTCCACCTTGATCTGAGTTCTATAATCCTTGACCACTTTAGTAATCTCTGCAGATATGCCGTCTGGTGGATAATTCCCTCAAATGTGTCAAAAATACCTAGTGCTTAGTGTTTTATTCCTTTTTCTTATTTATAGAAACCCAACACCAGATCTTGCAGCTTATATTGTATAGTGGCTTTAGTTACATTTCGATTTTATGTTTGTGGTTAACTTAATAACATTATATGCTATATGTCATTGTGTATTAACTTTACGTGATATTAGTAGGGATTCTGTTATAAAATATGAATAACTGAAAAAAATAATTTCATTTTACCTCCTTAACCGTTTCACTTTCCAAAGTTTGCAATTGTATCATTTTTAATATTCCTTAATGTTTTTAATCCTTGAAATAAAATCTACTTATACTAAGTATAATCAAATATACTTATGTCACTTTAAACTGATTTACAAAATGTAGGTAAAATTTACTAACTTTATACTAGAAAAATACATGTTATTTGTAAACAATCACGTTAATACCCTCTTTCACCTCAAGTTCAATCTGTTTTTGGTTGTTGGCTGCCCTATTTGTCATTGTGATTCCTGAAAGGAGATTTCATATTGAAAGGAGAATTTGTGTATGTTAGTTTGCAAAACCTGCTGGAATGCAATATACCAGAAATGGAATGACTTTTAAAAAGGGGAATTTAATAAGTTACAAGTTTACTTGTAAAGAAGTGAAGGTGTCCAAATTAAGGCCCCAACAAGAGGTTACCTTCACTCAAGGAAGGCCAATGGGAATGGGACACCTCATTCAGCTGGGAATTCATGTGACTGCATCTGTTGGTCTCTTCCTCCTGGGCTCCATTCCTTTCAGCATGATGAAAGGAACGGATGGTTCCTCACTTGCTTCTCTGGGACTGGCTTTCATCTCTTGGCTTCCCTTGGTTCTTTCCAGGCTCTGGCTTGCTTAACATATCATGGTTACATTTGCTGGGCTCCAAAGCATCTCCAAACATCCGTGTCTCTGTTCTCCAAGTGTCTGCATCTGTGTCAGCTCCTCTGTGAAGCGTCTGTCAGGTCTGAGGCTTCTGTCATTTCTGAAAGCTCTGAAGTTTCTGGCTCTCTCCAAAAAGTTTCCTCTTTAAGCCAAGCAAGTTCCACAAGTCAAGTCACAACTCCATCTAATCAAAGGTGACACCCATAACTGGGCATGTCACGTCTCCGTGGAGATAACCTAATCAAGTTTACAGCCTACAGTACTGAATAGGGATTAAAAGTAATGGCTGCTCCCACAAGATTGTATCAGGATTAAAACATGGCTTTTCTGGGGTACATAATACTTTGAAACCAGTACACCATGTGACAAGATTTTCTTTGCCACTTTGGCCCAGTTCTACAGATGACGTCCTCTCCTTGAAAATTCTTACCTTTCTTTTGTAATTTTTCAGTGCTCTATAAGCCTGGTGATGATGACAGCAACTTTTTCTGCAGGCGTTTATCCTTTTTGACATCACCCAGTGCTTATATGAGCTCAGTAAAACTTTAAGGGGTAGGCAATTATAATAATTTTTAATATAAAAATATCATTGAAATTATCATGACTCCAGAATTCTTAACTAGAGAGATTCAAATTAGTGTTATTATTTGGCAAAATATTTAAAAAATCACCCTTTATGCTAATTTGAGAAATCCCCCCCAAAAAGCAGTATCTATTCCTAGTGTTTTCAATTTGAGGCACTTAAAACAAATCAACTAAAATGATAGCTCTTTAAATATCTTACTCTTATTGTTATCACAGACTAACCCAGAACATATTGGGTTGAAAAGAACTGGTTTCTATTTGGGGGATTGTCATATAGCAAATGCTCAATGAATCTCAGCTATAATTTTTATCACTACAGAAGGGATAATTGTGCTGCAATGCAAAATGTGATGATGCCAGGCAATATATATATAACTTCCAATCATTTTCCTATGTAACCAGATTATAATTTAATATCTACCATCAGAAGGGTAATGATTCTTCTAAGTATTAAAGAGTGAAAAAGAAATTATGCATGAGACAAAAGTGGAATTTTTGAGTGAATTATCTGGGTAATCATCTTACTGTCTCTGCATCTGAGGTAAAAAGCTGGTCCAAGTCATGCATTCGCTCTATCTATCAAGTTCTTGCTTTCAAAGCTTATTGTTCTGCTATTTATATGTTTTAGAACTTTTGAAAAAGTGGCTGGCATGGGGAAATTGAGTTGGTGTAAATCAATAGAAATTGGAAATGAATGTGTCAGAGCGAAGGTGGAGGAGGTGTTTCTACTTCTAACATATGCACAGGAGCTTGTCATTGCCAAATGTTTTCGTTAGAAGTTAGATAGGACTTCATGCAACAGTGCGAGATACATTTTGTACTAGAAAGCAAGAGATGATTGTAATTTTCTGAATTTGCCTTTTGAGTAAAATATAGGGAGGCCTGGGAGGCCTCCGCCTCCCTACTATAGATAAGATATTGATACATTTTGTTTTCCTATATTGAGAATGAATTAATATGGGTTCTCTTTTGAACAATTATTACACATTTACTATGGGCTATCATGTTTGTATAATTTAATGAACACTTTCTGTACCTGGTAGAATGAATTTCAACAGACAGCTGGATGGTCAGCAAAGATCTGTTTCTCCACTTGCGAGCATCATTTTAAAAGCAAAATTCAAAATGCTCAGTCGTATATCGATACATTTCTCAGTATTAATGTAGACAAAGTATTATCTATTTCCAAATACACTTTGATTCATTAAGATACACATATTATAATTTGAAACAGTATTTAGGTGTTAGAAAATCTAAAATATTTTTACGATTCCCTTTATGAATTTCCTTTTAAAATATCTACAACTGCTTTATTTTAAAAAATATCAAAACCCTCTATCTGCATTAACTACAAAGTTTTGGGTGTAGATTAAGGTAACAGAAAATGTCAAGAAAATAGTCTAATATTGGGTATTGCCAAGAGGTAAAAATTAATTCTATGGAGTGATAGAATTTTTTTTTTTAAGGTAGGAAAAGTAGGTCAGTGAGATGTGGGAAACATGAAGAAGAAAAACTAAAGTTAAATATTTGACATATTTGGGGCAAGGTAGTCTTGGTTTGTTTGCTGGCCCAAATAGTACCTAATATCAATCAAGAGAAACTCTTCCAACTGCAAATCCCATTTATGAGCACTTCTCCCCAGTGTTCTGTCAAAGGAAAGGAAAGCTTTGATTTATTTACCCACCATTATTGTCTATTCTATCATTCTTCTCCCTGTTAAAAATGTTTATTTGTTGTTTCTACAAGTACAAATTTAAACACGCAATCATAGACTTGCATGTGCTATTCCTCCTATGGGTTTATCTTGTGTATAGATGAAATCTACTGGCAAGAATTAATGTTTTCACTTGAGTCAGCATAAAAATACTGTAAATACACATCTCTGAATTCTGATACAAGACATATATTTGACTGTTCACAGTACATCTGATGCTAAATCATTGTGTGAGAAAACGTTGAAATTACTAAATCAACGAACATTTCTGTATATTTGAATATTTAGTTTTGCCCCGATAATTGGAAAATATTCCTGTTCATGTGGATATTTTGATGTCATGCCATGGCATAAATATAATCTATAATAGAATGTTAATTCTAAACATTGCCAAGTTCAAAACCTGTGTAATACAAAAAGGTCTAGATAAAAACTGCAAAATAGCAGTAAGTTATCAGGTGTTTTGTCTAAACAAATCTAAACATGTCTATATTTACAAACGTTCAGATAATAGTTCTATTTTTAAAGTTTGCACCCATATATTTAGCATTAACTCCTGATATTTATATAAATGAATTCCTGTACTGCCATTTTTGACAGAAAGAAAATGGATTAACCAGTGATTATTTAGAACTATCTTAAAGCATTTTAATTATTTATTTTAAATTACCTTGACTCTAAATCATTTGAAATGTTGTAAATGAAGACTAAGTATTTTACCTGGAAGTATTTCCTTTTCTGTAGGCAAGATTTGATATAATAATATTACCAGCAAAGAAAATCCTGACGGTGAGTCTTTGGTTTCCTATGTCATAGATTCCCTTAAATTTCAGTGGGAAAGGCTAGAATGACATCTGTAATACGTGACCTGACAAGAAAGCAATAACATCTGCAGCGCTTTTATTTGTGACTCCATTTCCTGCATTTCATTTGATGCAACATAAAACCTTTTACACAAAACATCAAAAGTGCTCTATTTTGCCAATTAAAATTTTAAATGAAATAAAACTCTCTCAGAATGCAGACCGATCACGTTTCCAACAAGCAGTCTCTGTTTCTGTTATCTACCTGAAACATTTGCATCTTCCATTAAGTAGTCTTGCTAATCAGTTTACATTTCCAAGCAGGCTGTAGTTCCTTAAATATTTATACAGTCTTAATGCACATCATGCTGTTTTTATTAATTTTAACCCCAAAGCCTCTTCTCCCAATTGCTACTTAATGACTATATTGCATTTCCTCTTGATCGCCTTTGTTTTTTGCTACCATATTAACAACAACAAAAAGATGTGGGGGAGAAGAGGGAAAATAGAGGGGGAGAGGCAGGCATAAGACTTGAAATAAAACAACTAAATAAAATGTCGGTCTGAAATGATTCACCGTTCAGGATCTCACTTGCCTGACTCACCTGTCTATGGCAGACAAACTTCCCTGTCTTGTTTGTTTTCTTTTTTTCTTAATCTGAAGTCATATGTTTTTATCGTCTCCTAAGAAAACAAAATTAAAAAAAAAACCTTTTTGTTTGATGGACTTGATTTTAAGCTTGATGTAGCTTCATAAAAGCACATCAAAGGAGTTGAATAGTCCCATATCTTCTGAACCATCAGCAAAAGAAAAGAATGTCTTTCTGTGAGCTTAGTAAGATCACAAAGCCTTATTTATTAAATATATATAAACATACATAATACTTAGCGAAAGCATTTAATAATATTGTATTTTACAGAATAGGTTTGTGAAAGAGGATAATTTTTCAAGTGGTAAGTTATATTCTCTTTTAATATTTATCTAGAATGTAGACTATTTCAGAAAATGAAGTTAGACCTGCAAAATTTAACAATTAACATACAAATAATCTATAACTATACCTATGATTGGAAGAATTCTCCATTTAAAAATTCCTAACTGTATCTGGGAATAGTGATTGCAAAATATAACTAGCATAGTTTGTTCATTTGCCTAAATAGTCTCAAAAAATATTTTTCCCTACTTATCTGAACCTCTTTGTGTCAGTTATTTATGAGCAAAAGATGCTATGCCATCACATTTTGACATTAGAGATTGAATAATTCAGTTCTCTTTCCAAAGAACATGACTTCACTATCTTTTAACTTATATTTTATAAATGTCAATGATACCTATGCACACATTTAAATATCCATCTGACTGTCTACCTACCTATGTGTGTATATATATATGTCAATGGAGGAACAATCTTAAATAGAAAGAGCTACAAATTGATTTGTGCTATTTAAAAATATTAATATTAATTTTCTTTTCTTTTTTTTTTTGGCATGGTCAGGCACTGGGAATTGAACCTGGGTCTATGGCATGGCAGGCAAGAATTCTGCCACTGAGCCACTATTGCACCACCCTTGATATTAATTTTCCTGTTTTATGCACTATTCCCTTTTATTGACTTACAAAATATTGCCGGATGTATTTTTTCTCTGTATTTGTATTAACATACACATAATAGCTTTTTGCTATGTAGTCATGGATTTATAATAATTACCAAATTTTTAAGATAATATGGGCTTTTAAAAAATGAATTATACTTATTGTTCTTTCTAGTATTTCAGTTCCTTATAATCATTTTAACTCTTGTTGATTTTCATTGTGGTTCTGTTTAACAGATAAGCAAAGCAAGTCAAGATAGGGTGAAGAAAATTAATTTCATAAATTACATAAGAGAAATCTGGATTGAGTTTGTTTTTAAACCTGGAACTCTTGGAATACTTGAGTGTTCATTCTACTTTTCTTTCCGAAATGGAAGAAGAAGAAAAATCACTGCATGTTGTCACTAACATTTATTACATTTCATAACGCAAGGATCCTTTTAAATAACCTTATATTATATAAACCCTATGTAAGTCCACATATCAGTGTGTGGCACCCCGTGGCTGCTAAAATATTTGATGTACATATGAATGAATCAATAAAAAAACCATAATACAGATTTTCAACAAATCTTGATCAACTAATGGTACAACTGCCATGGTTTTAGTGTGAGTTAACATGCTGCCAATATTTTCTTTGTAGTCATCTTGCAAGGACTTATAGATTACATTTCTTTTATATTTAAATTCTGTAACTCTAAGGAGAACTCATTTATCCTACCTTAGCCTATTCAGGTTTCTTGTGTGACAAGGCATTCAGCACCATTGCTAGCGAGGTCCAAACTGCCTTTCTAATTATTCCTTCCCACTATTTCCTGGCATGAACCATTCTAGAGAGAATAATCTTCTAGCTCTCCCTTGAACAAATCTAATTTACCCTGAACTTTGCACCTTTATTGGCATTGAGGCCATTATTGTCTCTCTCCGCGTAGGCAGATCACACTCATTCTTTAAGCCCCAGCTCAAATCTTACCACTCCCAGGATATGTTCCAGACAGCTATGGTATCTTACTTTCCTCTGAATTCTGGCACTAGTCTCTGACTCAACCATTCCTTTGTTTGAAATTGTGATACATGTTTGTCTGGTCTTTCCAAGTAGACACACAAACCCTAGATTTTTGCAGAGCATCTAGCACAGTATTTGTATTTTGATGTGCAGTATTTTAAGCAGATCTGTTCTGCTAGAAAATTAGCTCACTCTTATTCCCATCCCTACTCACCGAAGCAGAGTGAGTTATCATCTAGAAAATTGCACGGACATTTCAAATTGCTGATCCTGTCAGTTGAAAAGAAGCAGTTTTCCTCCACTGTGTCAAACCTTTCAGCCCCACTTTCATGCGGATGAAGATACTTGGACTGTCTTTTGGTATTTTCATAATCGCAGGTACTTTTGTCCTATCTGGCCTTAATTGATCCAACATGTGTGAATATACTACACTATAACTGCAACCAAGTGAAATGCTGCTGTGTTATCTCACAGTGGAATTTTTAAAAAGACACTTCCTTTTGATAAAATACGAAATGCAATTTCCTTTTTCTTTTCAGCTTTTATGTTTTTATTCATTTATATTTTGAAGAGCAGGTATAACTAATAAAACAAATGCTATTCTAGTCTGCATTTTAGTTCAAAATCAAGTTTATATTGTAACAATTTTTTCAAGTGCTTATTTTGAAAACTGACAGTCTTAAGTTTTTCATAAGGATTTCAAGAGATCAATCATCTATTTTTATATTCTGGAGTTCAGCTATACACAGAGGACCTTATTGCTTGAACTTTCCTTCTCTTTATACATAGACAATTTTTATAAAATATTCATAAGAAATTGTTGACTATAGAACTATGGCAATTCTCTTGAGTAATCTTGGGAGTTTTTCAGTCAATGAGCTCCACACGGCTCTGGCAGCATGAGCCACGCTCCATAAATCAGACTAAAACCATTTTATGCTGCTTTTAAAATTACTGCTATCAACAAAACCCATGAGCCTGAATTACTTAATCTATGCAGATGTTGTTAACTGCATTAATTATTTAATTCTGACAATAAAGCAGCAGTTCCATTTGCCTTAATACAGACCATTCACGTTGATAATTCTCTGAGGGGCATTTAACATTATGACCACTAGATGGGAGTAGACAACTTTTTAAAGAAAGTACAACAGCGTGTAACTATTAGTTGCTAAACTTAGATCTAAGGTAATTCTAGGTTACTGTATTACATTTCTAACCAAAGCTCACAAAATATCTTTTGTTAACTAGTGTAGGTTACATTGAGATTGAATTACTTTCCTCAAGAGCTGAATTGATTTGAGGGAACTTTCTTCTTCATTGCCAGCAGCCACCTCTATGATTTCATGATGAATAAACTATGTTGCAACTTTTTTCTATGCCTTTATTGACACGAAAACCAATTTTACATACCAGTTAGACAACCATTCGTTCAATGAATTAAGAAGTCCCCTTTGAAATATGATAGTACTTTTGAACAATCATAGTAATTAGGAATTAACAAAAGGCATTACAAAGGTTATTGTCCTCTTTAGACTGCAAGTTAATTGATTACTTCATGCACATGTGTTGAATATTGAGCTTCCCAATGAGACATGTGAATAAAGCAAAATTATCTTTTTTCTCTCTCCCGCCCTCCCTTCACCCCCCCTCCCCCCAGGACATAGTAAGCCCTGGCAGGTCAATGAAATTATAATTGGTTCTAATTAGCAATCTTCGAGCTGTTAATTTTTTTATTTTTTTATTTTTTTGGTAACTTGCATCAAAATCATGTAGGAATAAAGGTTAAAATTAAAATTGTTTTAGGTAATAACAAAGGAATCCAAAACACATGGCCTTTTCAATTTGCGGGAGCATCTCCAAAACCTAGATTCTTCTTCTTCTTCTTCTTCTTTTTCTTCTTCTTCTTCTTCTTCTTCTTCTTCTTCTTCTTCTTCTTATTATTATTATTATTATTATTGTCTGTCTTTTTGGTGAACTCTAAAGCAAAAGTTCATTTTAAATTGCAATATTTTTCACCAAGAAAAAAGCATGTCATTTTAACAGTCACGTTCTTTTTGTTACTGTTGTCATCGCGTAGAGCTACACAGGGAGGGAGGTCATTAACTTGAGGCAAATGTCACCTTTTCAGCATAAGCTTTGAGTTTTCTTACTTCGCTTTGTTTCAGGAAGCACTGGAAATCTCTCTGACATGTGAAATGAACATAAAAATGATTATATTCTTCGTGCAGTGTGCATTGACAAAAAACACTTATCCATCCAGTTTTCATACATATGCCAAAAAAATATATATATATATATTATTTTAAATGCATGGTCATACTGTCTAATAAATTTAAATCTTTATCATTTTATTCTGTGCACATCTATTTTTAAAATGTGAATTTTTCAATGTCAAAATTTTATGAAATGTCTGAACAGATAAAACGATTACAATTTTTCTTTCAAGTTTATTTTCTCTAATATGTTATTATGATCTTTATCAACCACTTTTGAATGAGGGTTTATTTTTATAATAAAGTGTTTTACTTCATTTTCCAATTGGTTCATAAAGATTTTTATATACATCTTTAGTTTCTAATGCTGCCTTTGTTTAATAAACTGTTCATAAATGTAATCTCTTATTCTAGGTTTCTTCTATTTTATCCTTTCACCACAAATTTTCTATTATAATCATATATCAAGTAATCAATTTGCTAAGTTTATATTAAATCTACAAAATAATGTTATTTTTACAAATGTTACATTTTATTCCAATGTTAATACTTTTCTCAAATTAATTGTGCATTAAATCTATGGGAAAATACAAAAGTGAAATGTAAAACTTACTTTCACGGCATTTGTGGAATTTTAAATAATACTTGCAGTAAAAGTTAAATATGTCTATTATCCTGTTAACTGTAAAAATGCATGCCAAATAATGAGTAAGACAAAGTAGTCTTTGTAATATAAGATAAGAAATGGGATTTTAGTAGAAAGTTCTAATCAGATTTAAATGCCTCCTACTTAAGAAAGTTGAATTACATAGCAACATTTTTCACAGTAAAATTAACCCTATGATTCTTCAACATATTTCTTAATTAGACATTTTCAATCAGACAAAATAATATATAAAATGCACAGTAAATCATTTCAGACTAGCAAATATATTCCATTAAAATATTTGATTCGATATGGCTTAAGAGCTTTAAAAGGTTTGGCAGATTTATTTCAGAAAAATAAATGTAAAATCATGAGTTGAGCTAAAGAGGAAATGACAATTTTAGAATAGATCTGGTTAATTTTCATGTTTAAATGATTCTAACGATATATTTTCTACAGAAAATAGTTAGCTTATGATATAACTGACAAACCTCAATAAATGAACTCTTAAGTGAAAGATTGGTATGTAAATGGTTATTGCTGTTATTAGCCTTTTTTACTAAAATGAAAATAATCACATTTTCTAATGAAATAAAATTTGTGCAACAATTCCTTTTGTCATTTGAAATGATTTAAAAATTTTAATAATTTGAATATGTAAGATTTAGATTCATCTATATTTTCTTAAATTTAGCAATTTTGTTGAACGACATTTTGTCAAAGTCTGTATAATTGGACCTAATGAACTACATTCTAGACTTCTATTTTCATGTGTAGTGTTTCATTTTCCTGTGTAATATTTTAAGTGAAGCTAATATTTTTGGTTATAGTAACATATTTTTGGCACAATATGCAGCATTCTATGTTTTCCAGTTAACTGATTTTTTATTGCTTCTTAGTTGCAAATATCAATGAGACAAATAAAAATATTTTATAATAGCTGTGTGTTTATAGATTTTTTATTTTTTAATTTTATATAAAATCTCTTCACATTTTTGCATGTGCATAAAAATAGAGATGCCGTAATAGAAACCCTCTATTTCAACCTACGTTTCTAACAGATTGACTTGCAGCCACTCTTAAAAACAGCAGACAATACCAAATCTACCCTGCTGAAGACAATTGAGTCAGGTCCCTCAGAATTGGGCTCTAATTTCTGTTGTTTACAAAAGTTTTCAATTTGGGAAAAGGAATAATTATATATAGATATATGCAAAATGTAAGTAAAGGAGTGATTAGGTATGAGAGCATGGCGAGTTTCTGCTTGCCATTTACTCATATTTTGCTTTCCTGACTTAAAGTTAAATGTCTTATTTCCCATAAACAGATCAAACACTTAAACCACAGGCAAGAGACGTGCCTCCACCCTTTACCTGCTGTGAAACCATCTGCAAGTCAGTTAATCTTCTGAGTACCTCAGTTTCTCAGTTCTCTATGAAATGAAGAGACCACCACCCACTCTGTCTCTCTGCCACTCTTTTCATTTTCCTACATTTTTAATCGCAGAATTTTTAGAAAAATTAATAAAAATCAGTTTTGCAAAAGTGCATTCAGCCCTGAGGGTGGGGGTGGGGGATGGTTTGAAGGAATATAACATGATGCTATCAAGGAAAATGTTTTGTTTTGTTTTGTTTTAGCAAATAAACTGCAAGTATTTGTGTGAGGTTTACAGAACAAACAGCATATGTTGCATAAGAGAAATTTTTTAGGGTATCTGGCTTTTCTGCATGCAAAACTGGAACCCTCAGAGTCACTTCATGATTGCCAGTCAATGTTATCTATGGATTACACACTTCGATACCTAAATAGCTTAGTTGCTATAAACATTTTTAACTAAAAATTAAATGAACATATTTATTTCCAGTTAAATTATAAATAAAGCTGTATGTAATGAAGGGGTACAATAGGCATTGTCCTGTTTTTACCATTCGTGGTCGTACTTACAGACATTGTGCTTGATTCTGCCTTTTCTATTTAATAATGGATACACATTTTAGGAACTTTCATATAGTTAAAAGCTGATTTCCTAGGGGGATTTTAAAGATCTGTGCATTTTTAAAATTAGGAAAGTTATAGAAATTTGATTTTCCAAAATAGAGTTATGACCAAAAATATAGAGCAGCAGTTTATGGAAATTGATAACTCAATGTTGAAATAAAATATGGATAGCTACAGAAAAAATGGCAGGAGGGAAATACATGTAAATTAGCCCCACTAGCCATTTTAGTTTAACCAGTCATAATCCTTCTCAAGCCCTATTCTGTTAAATGAACAATAAATAGTGAAGATTTTCTCTAGCCCTCAAAATGAAATACAGAGTTACTTTCTCATAGCTCCAGAGTTTAGATAATTAAATACATATTTATTTGCTCTCTTGTATTTTATAGTCACATTCCACATATCTCACATACTGAAAAAGCTTGTCCAAATTACAGTCTAGTGTGAGTGAGAACTTGGAGTACCTTACAAAAGTCAAAGAGGACCAAAGTAAAACAAAGCTGTGGTTTCAGCACTTCCAGAGAGTAGAAAAAGCCTCTCTAAACAAGCTTATTTGATTTGGGTATTTTCCAGGCTTGCTTAGCATAAACTACATTTTAATTTCAGAATAATCAGCCAGAGGGAATGGTTTTATAGTTCATGCATAAGGTTTTGAAATACTTGGACTTCCTGCAACTGCAGGTTCAAATCCCAATAGTGCTCCATTCTTCAGTGGTGGCCCAGTTAAGTACCACGCATGTGTACCTACATGTGTGAGGGGATTTTTTACAGATGAAGCATCCAAAATAAGAGCATTGGTTGCACTGTGTGAAGATCCCAATGCAATTTTCCTAAGAACAGAGTGTGTGGCTCATGAATGACTGCAGCTTCTGGGAATCTTGCCAAAAACCTAGGGCAACCGAGAGTGTGGCTTTGCTGTAAAGGAGATTAAACTCCCTATTTAAAAGCTCCCTATACTCCACCATTGTGAGGGTTACACTCATTTTTTCCATGTTAGATGGTGAGTTAATACACATGCCTAAAATGCAATATCTTAATTCTCCTCTCCCTCCGTGGCTGATGGAGCTGGTAGTGTCGCCACCCGATGCAGCATTCAAGGTTACTGATTTTCAGCAGCACACACACAATGCTATTACAAGGGAAAGACTGGGTGTACTGAATGGATGACCACGTATGAGGCAAAAAGTGACCATAGCAGTTAGCTCAGAAAGAATATATAAGTAAAAAAGGGGGGGGGGAACAAAAGCTAAGGTGATAAGATTCATTTTCCTGTAATAAGATTATTTTTCCTATGAATCATTTAGTGGCAGGTTTCCTAACTATATGGTCTGTGGTCCCTAATTATCACTATTTGTTAAGCATTAGGTAAGAGAATATGAATACATCCGCATTTGATACATTGTTCAGCTTATTTATTATTGCATTTGCAAAACAAACAATATAGTTTTGTTTGTACACTTATGAGGCACCAGTAAATACCTCTCTCTGGCTTATCTCCCATTGAGTGCTGATCAATATAGACTTATTTACATACCTAGGAGAGAAATTTGTTTTATAATAGTAGCTAGAGTTTCTGAAATTATTCGCTCATGGAGAAAGTCTGAATGGGGAATAATGAAGAACAAACAAGGTAGCTGTTGCTATTCTTCTCCTATACATCTCCTTTATTAAAAAGCACTTATAATTTAATCATAGTGTGGTACTGTATGTGTTTTAATATGGAATAAATATGATAATAGACTTCCAACGTTTTTTATCCTATTTTTTTCATATGAAGATGATTGATTTATTTACATATTTTCTTTTGTTAAAGAAGTCCTAGGTATACAGATATATATATATTAAACACAAAATAGAGTTCCCATATACCACCCTGTTATTAGCACCTTGCATTAGTGTGGTACCTTTGTTATACTTCATGAAAGAATATTTTAATAATTGTACTACTGACTATAGTCCATTGTTTAAAATAGCATTCATTATGTTGTACAATCCTCTGTTTTTCTTTTAAATTTTGTAACTTTTAAATTTGACCTAAAATTTCCACTTTTAACCACATTCACATATATAATTCAGTGTTGTTAATTACATTCACAATGAATCCTATTTTTTAATGAAAATCACTCAATTATTCATCTGTGAAATAATGCAATGACAACCCAAAGGATTCATAATGAAGATTATTTGACACAATGGATGTACTAGTTCTCAGATAAATGTAAAGCATTGTGCAAGTATAAGATTATTTTTCTAATTTTAAAAAAATTGTCTTAAAATGAGCAGTTTTTGGAAAGGTTGAGGGAAGGAAGAAAACAGCACATAAAACATTCATTGTACAAGCATTCCAAATGAATCATTAAATTGTAAAACGAATCATGACAAATACAGTCAGACTACACTTAGCTCTGGACGTCTTACTAAAAAAGCAGTGCCATGACTTGATTTTCTAGCATAATTGATACAGTAGTTTAAAAAAAAAACCTGTTCTTGGACATAAAATTTCAGAAATGTTGAGGCATTTCATATCCTTATTTGTAAGAGGACATTGCTGCAGTGCAGTGGCAAGGTCCAGAGCTTTGAATGCTACAGACAGGGGTTCAGATTGTTTGGTCCCTTCATTCATATGCCAAAGGATTGAGAATATAATTATGCATAGATGGCATAATTATTTACGTAGAAAAAACAAAAATGTACAAATAAACTATGATACCTAATACCTAAGAAGATATTTTATTGAATTTGCTAGTATTCAAAATATTAATATAAAAGTCAGTTGCATTTCTATACACTAACAACAACCAAAAAATAAACCTATTGCAATTTTAAAGAGATGCCATTATAGTTACATTATAAATATAAAGTACTTAGAAGAATAGTAACATGCTATTTCTGAAGAAAATTAAAAAGTTTCACTGAAAAAAAACTGAAGAAGTCCTAAAGAAATGGAGACATGTACCAGGTTCATAGATGAGAAGATTCCATTACATGTAAATGCCACTGCTTCTCAAACTAATTTATAGATTTGGTGCACTTTTCATCAAAACCCCTACAGATTATTTTGTGGATCTTATTAAGAAGATCCTAATATGTATATGAAATAGAAAGGGACAAAATTATCCAAGACATTCTGTGCGGATGAAAGAGGGACTTGTCTCATCAGATATCATAAATTATAGAGCTATAGTAAATTAGAGACTGGTAGTGGTGTAGGAATTTTAAAAAATGAGTTTTTATTTTAAATAAAATCCCCAGAAACAGTTTACATATACATGGGATTTTAATTTTGCACAAAATTGATTTTGTGGTTCTCTGTGAATTTAAAATAAAACCAATGAGATATAATTTCACATTCATCAGTTTTTCAGAAGACCAAGAAGTTTGACAACGGGAAATAAAGATGAGAATGCAGAATAACTGGAATGTTATACTCTTGGTGCCTTTAAATTAGTACAATTGCTATGATCTTTTAAAGTTGAAAATAAACATATTAATGACCCAGCAAACATCTTCTTTAATATCCACCCTAGAGAAACATGTACTTGGAGACACATTCCAAAACGTTCATGGTGGGAAAAACCGATTGTCAGTCAACAGTTGTATTTACAAATAAATTACAGGAAATAATGGAATTCTCTGCAGCAAAAATGAAAAAAATTACGGCTGTAAATAATACCATGGATGGATCTCAGGAATAAAATATAAGACACATAACAAAACTGCATAAAGATGTATAGCATTGATTCCATTTAAAGTTCGAACACATGAAGGACTAAATAATGTATTATTATGGGAAAAGCTCATTTGAAGTACAATTATAAATAAAATTAAGGAAACAAATGTACAATTCAGGAGACAAATTATCTCCCTAAAGGAAACAGCATGGGATGGAGAAAAGTAAAACTAGGGATTTGAAAATCATGGAAAATATTGTTTCTTAAATATTTAAATGGATATTTAGAATATTCAGATTGTGTGTTCAAATATTTTTATAAAAATACACTAGTGTAAATATTATTTTCATGTTTCAATATTCAATAAATATCCTTTATTCCCTAGGAAAGAAAAAACTACCTCAAATATTCATAAAGTTATTTATTTTTCACTGAAAATCTTTTAATCAGCCTGTCATGATTCTAGTCAGAGTATATCATTTGTACTTGGACAACATTTGGGCACATTCTAATCTTCTTTTCCTGACGTGAATTTGAGCTTTCACGGTGGGCTTTACTGACATTATAAGCTATCCTAAAATAGTCATTGTATTCACAATTGGGATGTTCTTGAAGACAGCATTTACTACATCATCCTGTGTCCTTCATCAGGAATAATGAAAGAAAATTCTCTTAGTACTTAGCTTAGAGAAAAACAAGTCCTCAAAATAAATGTCTTCTGAATGGTTTTTATGTGGAACCTGGTCTGACAACTCTATTGTTTAGTCCTCAATATTTTCCATTTTTCTTCTGGCTTTTGGGCCTTATAGAGCTGGTGTTTTGCATTAAATTTGGCAGCTAAATGAGAGCTTATGATAGGAATTTTATATGTTTACCTTCTATTTCACTTTATTTTCCAAAGTTCATTTTCTCTTTATTTTTCAGGTCTTGGAATTTTTTTTTGTTTGGTGTTGTATATATGTGTGTCTATAAGCTGTTCTACATTCTTTCTTTTTTGAATGAATCAAGGCATAAATAATCATCTCTAAAATTTATTAAACTTTTTAAAAAATTGTGTAACTAACTTTCTCATTAAAAATTGAAATCTGAATTTTTGAGAACGTTCTCTTACCCATGAGATTGGTAGAATTATACTGATTTCAATATTGAATAATCAGAATATAGATAAAATTTGCAAGTCATTTATAAAAACTGTAGGTTAAAAAACTGTCTATAAATATATTAGGCATTTTTGCTTTTTCAATATTCTTAAACAAGTAGTGAGCAACTGTATTTGAAATATGATGAATATTAACATAAAGCATACAGGTATGTTCATTATGGGAAATAAGAGACAGCAATACTTGGAGCTCTTAAAAAATAAACACCTATATCTCTTGGGTTCTAAAAATATTGAATTGAGAGCTGTCTACTAAAACTGGTTCAAAATCTTGTCTGAATGAAGCCTCAAATCACATTTTTAAAAGTCAAATTTTTCATAAACATTTTTGAAACTGATTGATGGCTTCAGCCACTCAAATGTGTTAACTAACAAGTTTGTGCAGGGAGGCACAGCCAACTTTGCGTTGTTTGGCATCCTACAGAGGATGGCCTTCTGTGATAAGTAATCAGGGAAGTATACACAGTCCTCTGAAGTGAGGGATCTAAAAAGGGACCAGCATCCATTATCGTGGTAAAGAAAACTAGCACTCAAATTTGCATTAAATTGCATAATGTGCTTCCCTTTTAGGCCATTTCACCAATAACAAGCCAGGACAAGCCTCCATCATTTATTAGACTTTCAAGAATGCCATCAATGGACTCTAGTGGCATAATGCATTGGAAAACAGCCTTTTTGCAATATTTTCAATGATAAGGTTTCCATCTCCTACCTTTCTCTTTTCCCTTCCTTTTTTTTTCCAAATGTCTACTGGTAATGCTCACTGTCATGAAATATATTGAATAATTGTTACAAAGCCTTATGCAGATAATAAAATAGATTCAAATCTGACCCTCATCAGATAGTCCTAAGTCTTTGAGAAATATGCATAATGCTTCCAATCTGAAATTAAATAATTAAGTACACATGAAGGACTAAACTGGCTCAACTATCTCAAACGTCACCTACTTATCTCAGTTTTCACACTTGGCTCTGGAGTCTTTATATCAATCAAAGAGAGCTTAAAGAGAGCTGAAGGAGAAAAAAATAATTTTCTCTCTCTCTCTCTCCACATATATGTGGAGAGAGAGAGAGAGAGAGAGAGAGAGAATTCTCCATTCTCTCAGGCCCGCTAATGAAGTGTAGCTGATTTTCTCTAAATATGCTTTCATTATTTGTATTCCATTCTTTTTTGACTTGTTTGATATTTTACTATTGTGAATGTATTATATCCGACATAAAGGATATTTGTAAAATATGAAATATGAAAAGGAATATTTATATTTATACATATACTGATAATATATTTGAACATATATTCTAGTTATATTATTAATATCCATTTACTGACCACTTATCTATAAATAAAATCTTTCCGCTATTTTGAACCCCTTTATTTGATTCTTTTCCATCTTGTCCTTTTCCTTTGGGTTGGTAACTTGTTTCCTAAATTTTATGTTTGTTTTCTTTCTTTTATTTATAATTATACTATGATTTTTTTAACTCATAATAGTACATTATTTAGTCCTTCATGTGTTTGAGATTTATATAAATGGAATCTAGTCTATACTTAATTAATTGTTTTCCATATGCAGGCAGTAATCTTTTTACCTTCAGTAACTCATTTAATTCTTAAATCAATCCTATTAGACACAATTATCCACTTTTATTTGTCCCATAATTATTTATTGGTTGCCTTTTTTATATCACACATAGTCGCTGCCTGTTTAAAGCATAAAGTATATTAAGAAAGATACATATTAATAATAAAATCATTCAAATGCACATTGCCTATTTGTGATATTTAACTTAGGGAAGGTTTTCCCAAAGAAGATATGAGTGAACTGAAAACTGAATAAATAATAGGAGCTAAACAAAGCAGAGATCATGCTAAGCATTCCAAGCAGAGGGTAAAGTATGTCTGAAGGCTCTATTCCTCAAATATTGACTCCAGAATAAAGTATACCATTTCATGGTCAAATGAAATAGGCCAGAATGAAGTAGAATAAAAATGTGCAATAGCATCAAGTCTTATTTAATACTAAGTTTACTTTTGCTAATAAATAACGATTAGTATGTATGAATTAGAAGCATGTTTATTGTTATAAGAAAATATTTGATTTGGGGACATGTGAACAACCCAAGCATTTGTTTCAGTTGAAAACATTTGTTTCAGCAGAAAATTTGGCTTTTGTATTTGCATTTGAGTTTCCAAATTGGTTTCCAATTACAATGAAGTAAGCATTTGGTTGGTGGCAGTTAGGAAAGCCAAATGCTTCTGCACGTGTTTATAGAGGCTTGGGGACCCTCCTGAGGTCTAAGGACTCTTATTATGTTTTCGCTGGTTATCTGTTTAAAAGATTTGTCACTGAGCTGTGCAATTAGAGTCATCCAAACTCTCATTTAAAAGAAAATAAAAATTTGTGTAAAGAAATTCACCCAAAGTCAAAAAGGCCTCGGCAGTCTTAACAAGAAACTTTTCCGCTTCCTCAGATTTTTAAACATTTCAGAAACAGAAGACATTAAAAATAGAAGATAATAACTATGGTATATTATTTCTGCATTTATTCACATGTCACGAAAGTGTTTTTTAAAAGTTCCATCTAGACCTAAACCATAGAGATAAGAATCTAGCATGGCAAATTTGGAGTTTAGGATTTATTCAGGTTACTAGGAGAATAGTTATATTTAAAGCATCCTTATTTCTCTGGCTATTTATTAAGATAAGAGACTGAAAGTTTCTGCTTATTGAAGAGGAATAGAGAGTATAATTTTGAGGAATTGTGGGTGTAGTGGTTTGGAGCTGTGTGCCCCAGAAAATTAAAAAGAAAAAAAAAAAACATGCTCTTAAACTTAATCCATTCTTGTGAATGTGAATCCATTGTAAGTAGGAGCCTTTGAGGAGGTTACTTTAGTTAAGATATGGGCTTAACTCAATCAGGGTGAATCTTAACCTTATTACAGAGTCATTTATAAGCAGAATAAAATCCACGCAAAAAAAAGCCAGAAGGAGCAGCAACAAGCTGAAGGTCAGCAGAACCTGGAAGAGAAGGGGGAGGGCAAGTGATGCCACCAGGTGCACTGTTAATCTGACTGAGGAGCTGGTCCCCGATTTCCAGCGTTCATGAGGAAAGCATCACCTTCATGGGAAGCCTCGATTTGGACTTCTTCTAGCCTCAAAACCATGAGCCAATAAACTATCACTGTTTAAACCAACCCATTGCATAACATTTGCTTTGGCAGCCAGGGCACCAAAACAGTGGGATATAGCAGTTGTCCCCCACATTTAACCTCCCACTTTTTCCCTTGGTGTATAAATGCCCAGCTGGATGCTATTCCCAGGCCTCTCTTGTTGCTATGTAATTGAGTTGTCTCCAACTGAATGTGAAAGGAAGTGACAAAACTTTCACCTAATCAGCTTTGTAGAAATATTATTGCCCTGGGCTTACTGCCCCTTCCTACAAGCTGGAACATGGCAGCAACAGCAATCCACTTTTGGCCATGGAGCCAAGAACAAACCCATAGGCCTAGAATCACAGTACGGTGGATCACAATAGGAGAGCAAGCTGTCTCTCTTAGTTAAACCATTATATTTTGAGGTCTCTTCATATTTAAAATCTAGCACTTACCTTAAATAATAAAGGTTCTTTCTAGCAGGTGGCCAAGTGGGTAATTGTATAATACTGGGAATTATCTTTTTATATAGCTACTGAAGATTGTTATTTAAATGCAAAACTAATATCTGAAGATGCAAAAGTTCTGCATGTGACAGTCAATGCTGTTTAAATAACTAAACCTCAGGGATTCAGGTATATCTATAAGGACTTTTATCCAGGAATCCCAACTGAATGTAAAACTTTTAGTTTTTATGTGACTAAAATAAAATAAAATTGCCAAAGATTATCATACAGGACATGGGGGTCATTTTTGTCCAGAATATTAAAATAAAATAAGATGCCATTTAAGAAATTTAATCAAGGAAATAAATTTTAAAAATCAATAGAAAAATCAACATTTCCTTTTAAATAGCTTCTATTATTTGATAGCTCATATCCTCAAGGATAAATTGCATTTCAAAAGCAAGGTGAATAAATTGAGGATAAAATTGCATCAAAATTTGAACTTTTGCTTAAGAAATACCTCAAATTATAGAAGATGTCAACAAAACAAACAAGTGAAGAAAACCCGATTTTAAGTATCAACATATACTGAAAGTTAAATCATAAATATCAGGGAATACTTGATATACATATTTTGTCATATATAAAATTATATAAATCTTTGCAAAATAGAAAATCTAGCTCTTACAAAGTCCGCATTAATAAATATGCTTACAACTGATGATCCGTGAACACTAAAACTTAGCATCAAAGTTTTATTTTATAAAAATAATACTTTTGCTTAACTCAATAACAATAATAATAATTAATAATTTCTGCCTACTTGTTTTTCAAATTGCAAATTGCTTTTACACTTATCATCATTTTGATGTAATGGGGGCATGGACTCTGTCTTGTTCATAACAGTCACCAAAACATTTAAAATATAGAAGCAGCCCTGTGACTTCTAGTACCAGGACAAGATGGCTAATGGTCATGTTTGCTCATCCCCCCATCCCCATACCATTTAAGATGTTGGAAGTAATTCCACAATCACAAAGATTGGATGTGGCTGGAGATGTCAGGACTTTGAAGAACGCTACCCTGGTGAGCTTCCTAGCTTCTCTTATCAATCTCCCATATATCTTGGACTGAGTGCAGGTGGAGACCTCCCACACAAACTACCAACAGGCTTAAACAAACAGACAAAAAAAGAAATAAAAGCAAAGCCAAACAAACAAACAAACAAAAAACAAGGTAAAAACATAGTCTGGCATAAACCATGAAAGGGAATGCCAGTGAATGGCTGCAGTGGCCACATTTGCCCACCATCACTGGCCTCACACCCATGACACCAGCACCCATTGCAGCAGCAACAGAAGTGTCTGGGCCCTCCCCAGGGTGCTAGCGGCATCAGACCCACCCAACCCAAGTCCCACCCCTCCCTGCAGCAAAGGCACTAGAACTGACTATTCTAATAGGCTCGTGTCTCTCATCCTTCACCCAAAAGCTGGGGGCGAAGTTTGTGGCCCTTGCCCCAGTGACAGCAGACTGTCCAGTAAGCACTTCCCTCCCCAAGGCTCTCCCATCAGAAAGAATGGGAAGGCCATTGCCCAGAGCTGGCCAAAATAAATGCTCTCCATCCTGTGGTTTGGCATTCACATCTAAGACAGCTTGCAGGCAGGGTAGCTCCTTCTGTCTCTGCAGGCAGCACCAGCAGGGAGCCAGCCAGAGTTCAAACAAAACCTGAAGAACAAAGCAGATCAGAATAGCACTGAACAACTCAGAAAACTAAATTGTTATTGGAATGACGGCCCAGAAAAATAGGGTAGAACCTATGCACTAGACCTAAACGGGGTGAATACTTGTTAAAACAAAATATTTAAATAAGATTAAGAATCTCCTTACATAATATCTAAAATGTCCAGGATGCAATCAAATATCACTTTTCATACCAAGAACCAAGATGATCACAACTTAACTGAAAAAGGACATTCAATTGACGCAATTGACCAGAGCCTCAGTGACAGTGTGCAATAACTACAAGATTTCAAAGATTTATATCATCAGAACCACAGAGGAGAAGAGAAAGAATGTGGGTGTGAAAATGTAGTTGAAGAAATAAAGGCTGAAAACTTTCAAATTTTGTGAGGGACATAAATGAACAAATTCAAGAAGCTGAATGAAACCCATAAAGTATAAACCCAAAGAAATCCACTACATGATATAAGAAATTAAGCTTCTGAAAACTGTAGGCAAAGAAAAAAATCTTAAAAGCAACCAAAGAGAAACAAAGCATGACCTATAGAGGAATACCAATTCAAATGAAAGTAGCTTTCCTCTTTGAACTCATGAAGGCCAAAAGGAAGTGGCACAACATTTCTCAGTGCTGAAAATAAAAATAATAAAATGAAAAATAAAAAATCTGCATCTGACAAAGATATCTTTCAAGAATAAAGGGGAGATAAAGATATTCTCAAGCAAAGGAAAACTAAAAGAATTTGTTGCTGGTGACTTACCCTTAAAGAATAGCTAAAAGGAGCTCTTCAAACAGAAAGGAAATGATAATAAAATATTTGGAACTTCAGAAATGAAAATAAAGAACAACAGAATAGATTGAAATACAGATAAATAGAATAGATTATTCTTTTCTTCATGAGTTTCTTACATTAAATTACATGATTGAAGCAGAAATTTCATGATGCTCAGTGAATACAGAAGAAATACTTTAGACAACTGGTTTAAAAAATGGGGAGACCAGAGACCTCAATAGAACTGTTTTCAATATTTCATTCAACATGGTACAAGTCAATGCAATTTGGTTATGATAAGTTATGTCTGTATATTATACTCCCTAGAGCAAACGCAAAGGCAACTATACAAAGTAATATGTTAAAAAATGCTAGAAATAAAAGAGAATTCTATAAAATGTTCATGTAACCCAAAGAAAGAGAAGAAAAGAGAAACTAAGAAATAAGAAATAGAAGAAACAAACAGAAAATAAATAAAATTGCAGAGCTACACACTAGCATACTAAGAATCTCATAAAAAGTAAATGGTCTCAATGCCATTTCTGATTCAAAAACAGAGATTGGAAGAAAAAATAAACCAACAAATAAAAAAAAAATCCAATTGTTTCCTGTCTTCAAGAAACTCACTTCAAACACAATGACATTGGTAAGTTGATAGTAAAAGAATGGACAGAGATATATTATGCTAACATTGATTAAAGCACAAAAATCAGAAGTGACTCTATTAATATCAGATAAACTAGACTTCAGAGCCAAGAAAATTACTAGAGACAAAGAGGGATATTGCCTAGAGATTAAAGGATCAATCCACTGTAAAATCATAGTACTCATGAAAATATATACATACAGCATCAGACTTTCAAACACATAAAACAAAAGCTGATAGAATTAAAAGGAGAAATAAACAAATCCACACTTATAGTTGGGGACTTCTACACCCCAGTCTCAGCAATTGATAGGATTGTAGAGAGAAATTAACAAAGGTATAGAAGAGCTGAGCAACACCATCAACCAACAGTATTTAATAGCTACAGAAAGAAATTTTCACTCAACAACAGAAGAATATACATTCATTTCAAGTGTCCATGGAACAGTCATCAATGTAGATGTTATCTTGGAACGTAAAACACATCTCAAAAATTTGTTAAAACGAAAAATTTCTCCAACTGCAATAGAATCAAACTAGAAATCAGTAACAGAAAATAACAGGAAAATATTTAAACTCTTTAGGATTTAAAATAATCCATTAAACTTTAAACAATTCATGAGTCAAAGAGGAAGTCTCAAAGGAAACAAAAAATACGTAGGCTTTAATGCCATCTGCTAAGTGGCCAATTAAAACAACCATCACTACAAACTTATTGGAATGGATAAAATAAAATGAAAGAATGAGTGGAAATCAGATGCTGATGAGAATATGAAGGAACTGGATCACTCGTAGATGTCTGGAGGGAATGTAATGTATAGCCACTCTAGAAAAAAGTTTGGCAGTTTTTCTATAAGACTAAACATGCAACTAATATACTACCCAACAATTGCATTCTTGGGTTCTAATTTAGGAAAAATGAAAGCTTATGTTCATACAAAACCTGTACATGAATGTTCCTAGAAACTTTATTCATAAAATAACCAGATACCCATCAAATGTGTAAATGGTTAAACTATGGTACATCAATATTGTGTAATACTACTCAGCAATATAAAGAACAAACTGTTGATAGATAAAACAATTATAGATTAATTTCTAGGGAAGTGTGCTGAGTTAAAAAAGCTAATTTAAAAGGTCATATATGGTACTGTTTCATTTATAAAATGGCAAAATTATAGGAATGAACAGATTGGGGTTTACCAGGGACCAGGGACAATGGGTATGGTGAGATGGTGTGTGGAGGAATGAAGGTGTTCTATAAGAGGACAGCAGGATGGAGCCTTCTGTTGATGGAACTGTTCAGTATCTTGACCATGTAATAGAGTATCTTGATTGTAATATTACAAGAGGCATCTCTGTATTATTCCTTGTCATGGTCAGGTTCATGTGTCAACTTGGCCAAGTGATGGTACCTGTTTGTCTGGTTGGGCAAGTGCCAGCCTGTCCGTTGCGATGAGGTCATTTCATAGAATTAAATCATGATCACGTCAGCTGCATCCATAGCTGATTCCATTTGTAATCAGCCAAGGGGAGTGCCATCTGCAATGAGTGATACTTAATCTAATCACTGGAAGCCTTTTAAGAAGTATTCAGAAGAGACAGGCTCTCTTCCTGCTTCAGCCGGTGAGCCTCTCCTGTGGAGTTCATCCAGACCCTCCATCAGAATCCTCAACTTCACAGCCTGCCCTGTGAATTTTGGACTCTGTATTCCATTGATTACATGAGACACTTGTATAAATTTTATGTCTGTGAGTGTTTCCTGTTGATTCTGTTTCTCTAGAGAACCCTAACTAATACAACTTGGTACCAACAGTGGTTCTTAAGAAACAAAATCTTAGAAATGGGTTTTTATGAATGGTTTTCTGCTCTGACTGGACTCAAGGGCTCTAAGGACTCTGATTCCCTTAATAAGAATAACACTCCCAATCCATGGAGTGAGTTGGCAAAAGAGATAGTCAAAACATCACCATTCAATTCTCCTAATGCTTCGCTTGTATGAAGCCAGGTCCTGGGGGATAATGTTTTTGACACCTTTACAGAGTTTTGTGGAAATAAGAGGTATAGAGATGTTGGTTGGTTGTTGTTAGAGACACTGGCTACCTTAAGGAGTGAAAGGGATGGGCTTAAGCCTTCAAACAAGAAGCTTAAGTGCCATCTGACAGATGTAGAAGTTTCTATGAGTATCCTGAAGGAAAATCTTATTTCCTATAGCTGTAGAATTGAGAGCTCTGAAAATCAGACTCGGAATCTTATTGTTAGAGTAGCAACTTTACAACATAAACTGAAATCTCAACCTTGCGTAGTGTCTGCTGTTAAGGTGAAGGCATCAATTGGAAAGGAGTGGGACCCTGAAAAATGGGATGGTGGATTGATAATGATGTGGGGGGGGGGAGCTAGGTTGAAACCCTAAATCATGCTGAGTCCTCTCTAGATAACCCTGTAATAGTCTGCCCTGAGGACATAGCTGCCCCACCTCCAGCCTGCCTTAAGGAGTTGGCCACCCAACCTCTACTGAAGGGATTAGCCCTAGAGGGATTAATCCTATTTGACCAGATGAAACTGCTAATGAAGGCCCTGAAGCAAATGGCTTGGAAGATATTTCTAATTCTTTTCATGACCCACCCCCACCACCCCTCATTTCTTCCAGACCTATAACTAGACTAAAGTCCCAACAGGCCTCTAAAGGTGAGGTGCAAAGTATCACACATGAGGGGGTATGTTATACTACAAAAGAACTGCGTGAGTTTTCTAATTTATATAGACAGAAATCAGGGGAATATGTGTGGCAATGGATTTTAAGGGTGTGGGACAATGGTGGGAGGAATATAAGGCTGGATCAGTCTGAATTTATTGATATGGGTCCACTAAGCCCATATCTCTATTCTGTATTCAGTGTTATAGCTTGAGGGGTTAGAAAAGGTATTAACAGTTTGTTTGGATGGTTGGTTGAAACATGGATCAAAAGGTGGCCAATATTACCTCAGGTTGAAATGCCAGAACTGCCCTGGTATAATGTAGATGAGGGGAATCCAGAGACTTAGAGAGATTGGAATGTTTGAGTGGATTTATCATGCAAAGCCTGTTCTTACACCCCAGGAATGTCCGGAGGATGCACCTTTTACCAGAACAGTGAGAAACAAATTTGTGAGACTAGCACCATCATCGCTGAACAGCTCTGCAGTTACACTTCTCTGTAGGTCAGATATTACTGTAGGAACTGCTGTTACTGAGCTGGAATCCTTAAACACAATGGGGATGATGGGATCCTGAGTTGGCAGAAGCCAGGTAGCAGCACTTAATTGCCAAAGATAGAGTAGACGTGGCTATTATAACAGACAGCAGACTCAAAGCAGGAGTCAAAATAATCTGACTCACAGAGATTTGTGGCATTGGCTAGTGAATCATGGGGTACCTAGAAATACAATAGAAGGACAGTCTGCTAAATTTTTGTTTGAGCTGTATAAACAAAAGAGTTCTAGGTCAAGTGAAAAGAAGTCTAACCTGAATTACAAAAACACAGAGTCATGGCCCCTTAATCAATGTTCAGACTTGAGACAGTTTTCAGACCCAGAGCCCCTTGAATGAAGGGGAGGCCAGGTCCCTTTGGGGGAGAACCCTGTTACACTGCCACAAATTTATACTGTTAATCTTCCTCTAAGCCTTCCCCAAGGAGACTGAAGGCTTTTTACCAGGGTAGCTGTGCATTGGGGAAAAGGAAATGATCAGGTATTTGGGGGATTATTAGACACTAGTTCAGAAGTAACATTAATTCCAGGGGACCCAAAATATCACTCTGGTCCAACAGTCAAAGTGGTGGCTTATGGAGTCCAGGTGATTGATGGAGTTTTAGCTCGGTTCTGTCTCACAGTGAATGCAGGGGGCCCCTGAACCCATTCTGTAATTATTTCCCCAGTTTCAGAACGTATAATTGGAATAGACATACTGAGCAACTTGCAGAAATTCCACATTGGCTCTCTAACTCATGCAGTGAAGACTATTATGGTGGGAAAGGCCAAGTGGAAGCCACTAGAACTGCCCCTACCGAGCAAAATAGTAAATTGGAAACAATACCGGATTCCTGGAGGGATTGCAGAGATTACTGCCACTCTTAAGGACTTGAAGGATGCAGGGGTGGTGATTCCCACCACATCCCCATTCAATTCTCCTATTTGGCCTGTGCAGAAAACAGATGGGTCTTGGAGTATGACTGAATTATCGTAAGGTCAACCAGATGGTAACTCCAATTGCAGCTGCTGTTCTGAATGTGGTATCATTGCTTGAGCAAAGCAATACATTCCCTGGTACCTGGTATGCAGCTATTGATCTGGCAAATGCTTTTTTCTCAATAACTATTAGTAAGGACAACCAGAAACAGTTTGCTTTCAGCTGGCAAGGTCAGCAATGTACTTTCTCTGTCCTACCTCAGCGGTATATCAAGTCTCCAGCCCTATGTCATAATTTTGTCCGCAGGGAACTTGATCATTTCTCTCTCCCACAAGACATCACACTGGTCCATTAAATTGATGACATCATGTTGATTGGACCTAGTGAGCAAGAAGTAGCAACTACTCTAGACTTACCAGTAATGCACTTGTGTGTCAGAGGATGGGAGATAAATCCAACAAAAATACAGGGGCCTTCCACCTCAGTGAAATTTCTAGGTGTCCAGTGGTGTGGGGCATGTCAAGATATCACTTCTGAGGTGAAGGATAAGTTGCTGCATCTGACCTCTCCTATGACCAAAGAAGAGGCACAATGTCTAGTTGGTCTCTTTAGATCTTGGGTGTGCTACTCTGGACCATTTATCAAGTGACCAGAAAAGCTGCTCATTTTGAGTGGGGACACAAACAAGAGGAGGCTCTAAGACAGGTTAGGCTGCTGTATAAGCTGCTCTGCCACTTCGGTCATATGATCCAGCAGATCCAATGGTTCTGGAAGTGTCAGTGGCCAATAGAGATGCTGTTTGGAGCCTTTGGCTGGTCCCTATAGGAGAATCACAATGCAAACCCTTTGGATTTTGGCACAAAGCCTTGCTATCTGCCGTAGATAACTTGTGTCCTTTTGAGAAACAGCTTTTGGCCTGCTACTGGGTCTTAGTAGAGACTGAATGCTTAACCCTGGGCCACCAAGTTACCATGAGACCTGAGTTGCCTACCATGAGCTTGTTGTTATATAACCCAACAAGCCATAAAGTTGGGCATGTGCAGCAGCACTCTATTGTAAAATGGAAATGGTATATACAAGTAGGGGCACAGCAGGTCCTGAAGGCACAAGTAAGTTACATGAGGAAGTGGCCCAAATGCCCATTGTCTCCACTCCTGCCACATTACCTTCTCTTTCCCA
>PVIY010014268.1:46796-56954 GCA_004026745.1 Myrmecophaga tridactyla | reverse complement strand
GTTGGTTGTTCATGCCTTTCTAGGAAGTTGTCCATTTCATCTACATTGTTGTATTTATTAGCATAAAGTTGTTCATAGTATCCTGTTATTACCTCCTTTATTTCTGTGGGGTCAGTGGTTATGTCTCCTCTTCCATTTCTGATCTTATTTATTTGTGTCCTCTCTCTTCTTCTTTTTGTCAATCTTGCTAAGGGCCCATAAAGATTATTTTTAAATAATCTCATATTGATATACATATAGTGTAAGATCCTACCACAATATATTCCCAAATGCCCCCTTCTCGTTCGTTGTACTACTATTGTCACAAATGCATTTTCACATGTACTATAAACACACAACACAACTGCTAATGTTTTTGTTTAAAGACTCTCAATTTTCTTTTAGAGCAATTAAAATGTTTCAAAATAGAATTTCATTTCATCTTTTATTCCATTTGCAATCTTCTTCATTTCTTTGGGTAGATTCCAGATTTTGTCTGCTATCACATACCTTCTTCCTGAAAAAACTTCTTTTAACATTTCTTCCCACAGTACTTGACTGAGAGGGAAAAGAAACATGTCATTTTATTTATCTTTCATTTTTGAAAATTAGTTTTTCTGTTTATAAGCTAGAGTAGTTGTTTTTCCTTTTTAAATTTCAGAATTTCAAAGATATAATTTGATTACTTCCTAACTTGCAGTGTGTGAAACCAGCACATATCCTTGCCCCTATCCCACGTTTTTTTTTCCTTTGTTCTCTTGTTCTCTTCTAGCTGTAGTGCATTTGTTGCCTCTCCCCTCATACTTGATGATTTTTGTTGCACACAGGAGTTAAGAGAGAAGTTCATTATTTTTTATTGCCCCTCTAGAGCTGCTTCTCTATGCCTTTCCTAGTTCTGCACTACAGGGAGACTTCCTCTGCATTGTCAGTTGTTTCCAGTGGGTATTATTGAGGGGAACGAGGGGCAGGGCAAGCCAGCCTTCACCACTCTGCCAATAACCCTAGCTGAGCTCACGTTATTGGTGTCTGCCTGTGGCTTGCACAAATGTAGAAATCTCCAACTCTCATGTTTTCTTGCAGGTTCCTATCTCTGCCTGGATTCTGGGCCACTCAGTAGTCCTGTGACCTCGGTACTCCAATAGCTTAAAGAAATGTTGGGAACTTGCTGTTTTTCCACATATTTTTAATTGGAAGTTTGGAAGGGATGCATGGTAAATCCAGGAAATGGGTCATAGGCTTTAAAAGATTCCTGCTGTCCAAGAACAGGTATTTCTGAAGCATGCACCTCCTTCTCTCCCCTCTCACAGGCATACAAGACACATATGCACCATTGGGAATTACCAGTCCTGAAGGGACTATGGTTACCTATAGAAATATGGTTCAAGCATGTCTCATCAAAGCCTGTGTTGACAGATGACTCAATCATCAGATTTCTCACCACCACCCCTTGCAGCCCAGCATCTCAGCATCTTAAAACTGAATAATACCCAGTTCAAGAAGAGGAAATTAAATTTTCTTTGCAGCCTGGAAAAATGTGGGCTAGAAATAGAATTATATCTTAACAAAGAAGAGGAAGGAAGGAAGGAAGGAAGGAAGGTACATTTAATGCACATCCAATTTAGAAATCAGAGAATCATGTCTACTACACAAGTAAGGTCTCTGCCTTGAAAAGGAGGATCATGCCCAGTTATAAAGCATTGAGCATAAAATCAAGTCCTAGGGTAATTCAAGTTGAATTTTAGAATGTTGTGCTGGCGTTTTTTAAATTCTTCCTTTCAGTGTCAGGATGTTTATAGGGAATGTTGAAGAATACACTTCTCAGAAAGAGAAAAATATGACCAGCTTGGGAAAATCGAGCCACATAGAAGCAAAATTGACAGAGGGTTTCTGTATTTCGCATATTTTTTCTTTTACTTCATTAATGGTGAATATATATCATCTGGAAAAGTAGTTTTCATGCACTTATCAAATGTTGGGAAAGGGGATTAGTTTTTAAATTTTAATGTACCTACTGACATTATATCAGGTAATGAAATAATTTTATTAAAAATTAATTTTAAGGAGTACTACATATTGCTGTGGTAGATAACAATATTCTTAAAGAGAAAAATTCATATTAATTTTTCTATATTCAATATTTTACTCCCAGTGGCAGCAGTCGATGCTGTGCTCACAGAGTGATACAGGATCATTGAATAAATAAAAAATAAGAGAATGCACAACAGATTTGTGATAAAATAATTCTACAGATAGGCACGGTTAATATTGTTATTTACTTTTCTGCATTATTTTCCTTTTGCAACATATCTTCAAAAAAGCTACATTGGCTTTTGGTGCTATGAGAAAACAATTCCCAAACCTCAATAATGTTCAACAAGTTACAAGCTACAGTTCAACTGCTATTCAACTCAGCTCTATTTGACTCAGCTCTGTTCCACAAGTCATCTTATTCCACCACCCAGGCATAGCTCTGAATTGCACCATGCTGTTCTCATAGAAGAATATAGAAACAAGAAGAGGAACTGAACCACACATGTGTGTGTTAAGCTTCTCTCCATACACAGTGTGCATCATATAGGCTCAAATTCTCTTGGATACAGCAAATTATATGGCTACATCTGCAAATGGGGAAAGAGAATAAACTCCACCTACAAGGAGGCCTGATAAGGAGTTTATGTAATATTCTTACAGGGTGGAGAGTGGATTATTGACAAAAATAACACAAACAACTGGATGTAATTTTAGGTCACTTATACCGAGAGATTCTCTGGGGTTCATTTATATGACTGCCAAATCTTCTCTCATGATGGACATGAACACCAGAATATTATATTCAAAAAATATTTAGAACCATTCCAGTTTCAGGTATATAAATATTTGCCAGGTTTACATATTGTTTGAATTCTGGAAATGTATTTTTAAAAAAATATTTGTCTACTAAATAAGAATGCTCCTTTCAGGTATTTCTAATCTTCTTAGAATATAAATATTTATCACTATTTATCTAGTTGACATACTCAACTGAAGTTCAAAAGCATGAATTTTGAGGAATATAAATTTAAACCAGTCAAAACATCCTTAAATGAAATAGCAAGAGAATACTGACCATAATATATTTAGATGTTTTAACAAACAACAAACTCTTAGAAAATAACTATGCATCTTAAGTGAAAAAAATATTTCTAGAAAGTACACCTTAGAGGCAGAAGTCAATCATTTCTAAGCATAATTGCCCTTCTTTGGCAGTCCCTTGGATATCCAAGTCCATAATTTTCTTCTATTGAACTGGTAAAATTTTAGATTGTGTGAAAGGACAATGAATAATTTACAGCCAAGTTGGTTAAGAGAAAAGTAAAAATTCTTTGCATTCATCCTTGAAAGATGAAACTGATGAAGGACATAAACAACCTCAAAGACCATATAAAATTAATGCTGAGCTGGTAATAACAGTTCAGGTAAATTGATTAAAGAGGGGCACAATATTGTCACTATATGAAGGGTCCCAGAAAAATTTAAGAAACAATCTTTCCGGTTACATCAATGGAGACACCTAATCTTTAATCAATGACAGTTTAGGCTCCACATAATATTGTAGAAAACTACTTTTTAAAAAATATTTTTATTGATAAATCTTAACATACAAACATTCCATACATGGTGTACAATGAATCAGTGGCTCAGCATATCATCACATAGTCATGTATTCATCACCCTGATCTTTTTTAGAACATTTGCATCACTCCAGAAAAAGAAGTAAAAAGAAAAAAACTCATACATTCCATACCCCTTACTCCTCCCTCTCATTGACCACTAGGATTTCCATCTACCCAACTTATTTTAACTTTTGTTCCCCTTATTATTTGTTTATTTTTTACTCATCTTTCCATACCCTAGATGAAAGGAACATCAGACACAAGGTTTTCACAATCATACTGTCACATTGTAAAAGCTATGATCATTATACAATCATCTTCAAGAATCAAAGCTATTGGAACATATCTCAACAGTTTCAGTTACTTCCCTCCAGCCGCTCCATTACACCATAAACTAAAAAGGGATATCTATATAATGTGTAAGAATAACCTCTAAGATAACATCTTGACTCTGTTTGAAATGTTTCAGCCACAGAAACTATTTTGTCTCATTTCTCTCTTCCTCCTTTGGTCAAGAAGGCTTTCTCAGTCCCTTGACACTGGGTCCCAACACATCCTGAGATTTCTGTCCAATGTTGCCAGGGAGATTTACACCCCTGGGAATCATGTCCCACATAAGAGGGGGGTGGGCAGTGAGGTCACTTGCCACATCAGTTTAGAGAGAGGCCACAGCTGAGCAACACAGGAGGTTCTCTGGGGGTGACTTTTAGGCCTAATTTTTTTTAACTTTTTATTGTATAGTATAACATATACAAAGCAAAGAAATTAAAAAGCAATAGCTTTAAAAGCACTCTTCAACATATACTTACATGATAGATCCCAGAGTTTGTCATGGTCTACTATACAAGCCTCTCAGATTTTCCAACTAGCTGCTCTAAAGTTTAGAAGGCTAGAAGGCTTAAGTATTTTTTTAGCATCACAATTGACTTTTTTTCCTTGTTTGTGTGAAAAATAGCATATATGCAAAAAATCATAAATTTCAAAGCACAGCATGTAGAAAACTACTTTTAAGATAAAGATTTATTATTTAAGTAAACTTAATTTTTCTACTTAATCATAAAATTAATTCAGGTAATAACAGATTATCCATAGAGTTAGAATAGTTGCACAGAGCCGGTTAACTACTGACTAGTTTTTGTTTCTCTCCCTCCACCCCCAAACAGAAACAAAGTTTTCATTTAGGTAGTAGCATATTTAACTAGTAATGTAAGTATTTAAAATCACCCATGGCTTCCTAGGAATGCTGGACCCTTGTAAGAGATTACAAATTGTTGCTGATGTGTGGGTGGTTTTTTAAGAAGAACTAGAGTAGAACTTATGCTTTATGTGAAAGGGACATTCAAAAGTTGGCAGAAGCAGCAGAGATCTCAAAGCTAGCAGAGAAAACAAGAGATAGGGAAGCAGAAAATTGAATGAAGGCAGTCAACGCCCAACTCCACCCGACTCCAGTTCGGCATTTATGAAGTTCTGTGATGTGAGACATAGATCTCCCAACTTTTTCATTAAAGACCTTGGTAAATGTAGTGTGTACAATAGGGCTTAATACAGTAATAATGTTTCCATCCAAGGAGAAGAGTCACTGATTTGATTGCTGCTTAATGGTTAGTTATGGAGAACAGCAGAACTGACATGTGAGGAAGCCAGATAGCTGTTAGATGTGGATTTTCCTATCATCCGTCCATCCATCCATTCATCCATTCATCTATCCATCCATCTACCTACCTACTCACCTACCTATTATCTGTTTTAGTCCTTATGAAATTGATATGGGTGCTCATTCAATACAATAAATAAGTTTACACCACACACAATGAAAATAACTAGTATTTCTATGGCACTATCAAATTGCAAAGAATGTTCTTCTATTTGGTCCCCACAACAACTCTATGGGGTAGACATTAATACTATCTCATTTCACCAATGTGTTATGTATCATATCTGGGAGGGAGAATAGACATGACTGGAACTTGAGTTTTCTAAAACCAAATTCTTAAAAAGCACTCAAAAATAGAGAGAAGTACTTGAAAAATATGAGTGTTTGACCATTGTGTAAATATTTCCAGTAAAAAATATATCCCTTTTATCTGTCGTGCTGACCTTTAAAGAATACTGAAAATGTCATGTCCAGCCTAACTAGCATACTCACTACATACTGAAGTGTTCCAACAAAATTTAAGCTGGGTACAAACAGAGATAATCTGTCAAGCCAGCTGCTCCTAACATTTGATAAAACACTTACCTTCTAAAGAAAAATCTTTCCTCTGAGACTGTATTCAGTGGAGATAAATAACAGCATATATCAATTCTTTATATTTGAGGTTTCCCATGCATCTAATTCTACACAAAATGCCGTGTCCCCTACTTAGCTAACATAAGCACTGTAAAGAAGTTTTGCTTATAATATAATTTGATTTTTAACTTTCATAGTTGGTTTGGTTTTCATGCTAATGGGAAAAAGAGAAGGAAAGAAGAGTGAATGTCCTTAGAAAAATTATTTATTCTTCTTTCCTCCAAATCCTAATCATTTCATATTTTTATGCCATTTATTATGCCATTGCTCCCAGCTGAATGTTCAAATTACAAATCACATAATAAGAAAGTAATGTATATTTTTGTGTTAATTTAATCTATGTTAAGGCATCCCAAGCCATTTTCTGTTTTCTTGGTTTTGTTATCAAAGAAAAACATACCAAGCAAATTTGAAAAATGAAGAAAAATGTCATGAATTGACAATTGAATAAAAAGCTAGTGGGCAAAACATTTTATTAAATGGCATTAGAAAATATGTTTTATTATATGTTATTGTAAAATAACCTATTATAAAATTAGTATAAACAACAAAAAAAAATAAAAAGCTGTGATCACAAATGGAACTACAATGAAAAGAAAAAGGGAAAGAGGAATTAGGGTCAGTGACAAGCTTTGAGGAGGTCTGCATTAGTCTGCAGGTAAAGTGAGCAAAATTAAAGTAACAAATCTTTTTACATTTCATAAAGTCAAAATATTTTAGACATAGAGAACGTACAAGGCATATTTGTTGAAAAATATGTGACTGCATAAATGAAGGAACTGTGACATTATAATGGTATGAAAGAGACTTGCAATTGTTTATCCAATCCTTATTTTCCCCTTCTTTCTTATTACTGGAGTTGGAGATGTGCCATGCTAAAATAATAGTCTTCCCAATATCTCTTAAAGTGGCCATTTGACTAAATTCTCATCAAACATATAAGTGGAAATACTGTGTGGCAGTATTAAACTAGATTATCCTGAATTAAAAACAACAATCCCACAATCTTAGTGATTTACAATACAACTCATAGCAAACAAAGATTCATTTCTAGCTCATGTTATATCATAGTGATAATTCAGCATAGGCTCTTTTCTACCCATCTTTATTAGATAATCCAGTCTTAAGAAGCATCTTTCCTCTATTTGCTATTTTCTTGATAAAAGGAAAAGAGAAATTTCAGGAGCAGCTAATTGTTATGAAAGTTTGTGTTTGGATGTGTTATACAAAACAACCATTAACATTCCATTAGCGAAAACAAGTTACATGCCGGTACCTCACTTAATGGGTGGATAAATGTATTATACCTTATATCCAGAAGATAGAAAAACATACATTTTTATATCAAGGTTTGAAGTAGCTAATAATTTTTATAGAAAATACTAATATAGATTCATATGAAAATGAGTAACTATGCATAATTATAGTTTTGAGATATTTCCTTTAATTATGAGTGTTATGGCATACTCATTCAATGTGCATATATTTATATAGGCAAAGCATTGTAAACTGCACAAAATAATATGTATAGAATTTCATCCAACCACACTCTAGAAAATGGAGTCTATGAAAATCATATTTCGAGAAAGAACTTCTGGCAATGGTGACTTGAAGAGTTTCGGCAATTCTTCAATATAGAAAATAAGTACACAACTGAATAAAATTTTCCAAAATACCCATCATAGGGAAATAAAATCAGCCCAAGGTGGGTGCTCTAGTTTGCTAGCTGCTGGAATGCAACACACCAGAGATGGATTGGCTTTTAATGAAAGGGGATTTATTTTGTTAGTTCTTCAGAGGAAAGGCAGCTAACTTTCATCTGAGGTTCTTTCTTATGTGGGAAGGCTCAGGGTGATTTCTACTGGCCTTCTCTCCAGGCCCCTGGGTTCCAACAACTTTCCCTGGTGTGATTCCTTTCTGCATCTCCAAAGGCCTAGGCTGAACTGCAAGTGCTGAGATGAGGTAGGCTGAGCTGCTTGGGCTGTGCTACATTGCACTGTCTCATTTAAGCACCAGCCAATTAAATCAAACATCATTCATTGCAGCAGGCACGCCTCCTAGCCAACTGCAGATGTAATCAGCAACAGATGAGGTTCATGTACCATTGGCTCATGTCCACAGCAACAGAACTAGGTGCCTTCACCTGGCCAAGTTGACAACTGTATCTAACTACCACAGTGGGCACTAAATTGAGTGCTGTTTATTTCTAACAAACAGTAAGAATTTGGGGTACGAAAGGCAGGCATTCATGGCCTTCTTGCCTGGAACAGCTAGACCCAAATGTGGACTTTCAGCTTCTAGGCTGAAATCCTATCTGTAATTTTCCAGGCCCAACCACAGACAATTACAAAAGTTTTATCTGACAAGCCTCACAGGAGAAAGCTGTTCCCACTCTGCACCCCTCCCCCCCCCACACATAACAGATTTTTCTCCATTCTAACTCAAAACTAAATACTTCCCAACTCCTAGACCGTCCCTTCTTTCCATCCCCACAATCCTTGGGTCAATAAAATGGCACGAGTCTTTTGCTGGGACTTGATCAACAGTAAGATGACCTCCACATCTGTGCTGACCCATCTGACCATACCTCAGCAGCACCATTCCATGGAGAAGTACGGAGATGAGAGGGAGTCAGCACTTTCTTCAGTTTAGCTTCTTACTTATACTCTCACTTCCATTTGGCTTGTCTTTATTGGCTACCTTGATATATGGCAGCTAAATCTCCCTTGACAGTGAGAACTTTTTATGTACCAGCTTGAGGCTTGTGCTTGTGAGGCAATCCAAAAGCTTTTCTATTGGCAATGGCTGACTTAATTCATTGCTGAAATGGGGAGAGGAATAAATGAGGCAAAAATTCACAACACTGTGGGCAAAAGTGATCAACACGATTTAGAATGGACAGGGAGCATCTATAGTATTACTAGCCTAAAAGTGTGGTCCTTATTCAGGATGTCTGGAAGTTCAACTAGAAATTTAATGGACATAAAATAGAATTTAAAGAGCTATAAATGGGCAATTATAAGGTCTAAACATATTCCTTACAGACTTCCAAACTATTCATGAAAGGGGATGATTGAATAAGTACCAGTGAAGTATGAAAGCCAATGGATACTTAAGAACTGGCTGAAACACTGAATATGTTCTTAGGCCACACATAGCTGAATTGGCAGAGAAGCACATTGGTTCAAAATATTTACATGAAAATTCTGGCCAATAAGTTACACAGATACAGGTTTGATCCTTAGAGAAGCGGGATGAAAAATAAATGTAAAATACTGAGTAGACCAATTAGCAATCCCAAAAAGTGGGGGAGGGGGGCATATCTATACTTTAAGTCCAAGTTACAGACAGACAGAAGGAAGGAAGCAAAGAAAGGTGGAAGGAAGGGAGGAAGGGAGGGAGGGAGGGAGGAAGGGAGGAAAGAAAATTAATAATTGTCAGCAAAATAAAGCAGAATCCTGAGTTGCAACAATATAATAGCCTGACCAATTTTCATCCAAAAAGTATGACATGCAAAGAGACAGGATAATATATCCATATACAGAAAATCAATCTATAAAAAAGTCAAAAGACACAAGTTTGGTGTGAATCCTGGCACAAATGTTGGCTTTAACAGTCAAAGACTTTAAAGCAGCTATAATAATATATTTAAAGAATTGGGACAACATATGTAATAAATTTGAGACTACGAGGCTAGAATGAGACAACAAATGGAATCACAGTAAAGTATTAGAAACTTAAAAATAATGCAGTGGCCATTCTCAATATGAATCTTATAATAGTAAAATGAAAAATTAGATAAATATGCTCAATGGATTTATAATGGTAGAAGAAACAATCAAAGAAATTGAAGAGATCAATAGAAAAGTACTTAATCTGAAACACAGATGATATAAAGCAAAATAGACATCTCATAAACCTGTGGGAACACATCAAGAATTTCAACACCAATGTAATGGCTGTCCCAGAAGAGGAAAACAAGGAAGAGAAAAAAAATAGGTTAAGAAATAAGAAAATTTCAAAATTTGATGAAAAGTATTAATGTGTTGATCCAAAAAGCTCAACAAACCTGAAGCAAGATGAAAATAAAGATAATCACAAATAGACACATTAAAGCCAAACTGCTGAAAATCAGAACAAAGGGGAAATTTTGGAAGCATAAAGACAAAATGTATTATCACCAGGGAACAATTACATTAAAGACAGACTTTTCATCATAAAACTGTAAACTGGGGG
>PVIY010014268.1:0-46696 GCA_004026745.1 Myrmecophaga tridactyla | reverse complement strand
ATTTTTTAAAGCAGTGATCATAACATTTTTATCACATTTAGCCATCTCATATTTGTAGATATCATATATGAAAAAATAATATGACGGGAGAGGGAGAAAATGGAATTCTGTTCATTGAAATTTGTTATGTTTTACCAGAATTAAACCAATATTAATGTGAAATCAATTAATGTAAGTTAAATATATAAATTTTATTGCTTAAATCAACCACAGGATAAATTATAACTCAATAACTAACAAAAAACTAAAAAGATCTAGAATAAAATATTTAACATTTAAAAATTCAGTAAAAAAAGAATAGAAGAAACCTACACACAAAGAAATATACATACAAGAACCATAACTGCAGATGTTATTCTAACCATATCATTAATGTTTTTATATATGAAATCATCAAACATTTCAATCAAAAGGCAGAGATTTTCAGGTTAAGTACAAAACATGATTAAACCATACGCTGTCTATAAGCAATATATTTTAGATTTTAAAATGTCCATAAATTTATTGAAAGTAAAGGGATGGTGTTTTAGTTTCCTAGGCTGCTCAAGCAAATACCATATAATAGACTGGCTTAAACAATGAGAATTTATTAACTTTTGGTTTTGAGGCTAAAACAAAGTCCAAATCAAGGCAGTGCTTCCTCCCCAAAGACTGTTCTTCTGGGGCAGGCTGCCAGTGAACCTTGGTTCTTAGTTTGTCACATTGCAAGGAACATGATCCCATCTCCAAGCCTCTCTTTTGGGTCCCATTGAATTTCCAATTCTGGCTGCTCTATGTGGCTTTCTCTCGTCTGAATTCCATTCTGTTAATTCAGGACTTCAGTAATAGGATTAAAATTCATCCTGATTGGGCTAGACCACAGCTTATCTAAAGTAACTTCAACAAAAGATCCTACTCACAATGCGTTCACACCCGCAGGAATGGACTAGATTTGAGAACATGTTCTTCTGGCTTATGGACATCTTCAAACCACCAGTCTCTACTCGCTGGACCCCAAAAGAACAGGTTTTTTCTACATACAAAATATATTCACTCCATCACAATAGCTCAAAAGCCTTGAGTTATTTAAAAAAAAACATGCTTAGTGCAAAGTCTCATCAAAATCTGTTATGGGTATGGCCTGTCCTGGGGCACAATTCCCCTCTGTCTGCTGAAGAAGCTGGAATCAGATGAAACCAGAGGAGAAAGGAGATGGCATTGCCATGGGCATTGTCACGTGACAGAAAAGCCAAGGACCTGGGTCCCTTGGCAGTCAGCCCCAGAATGTCACAGTTTGGGGAGAAAGCATTGTCTTGCTGACACTTTGATTTTGGACTTCTCCTTGCCTCAAACCCTGAGCCAATATATTCACATTGCTTAAACCAATCCATCATATGGCATTTGGTTTGGCAGCTAGGAAACTAACACAGACGGTAAAGGATAAAATATGTATATAATTACCATAGGAGAGCTTTATTAATATCAGACAAAAGAGACTTAAGCCAAATAATATTGATTCAAAGACAGGCATTTAATAGTGATTAAAGGGTAAATATATTAGTAAGTTATCATGATTATAAATTCACATGCACCTAACAAGAGAACACCAAAATATAGAGAGGCAAATTGAGAGATTTAAAAAGAAACAACAGATAATTCAAAAATTATATCAGTAGATTTTTATACTGCTCTCTTAGCAACTGATAGAAACTAAGAGAGGAAAATGCAAATGATGTAAGGAACTGGAATAACATTGTTTTAATTTCCCAGCTGCTAAAACAAATATGTAATGGGTTGGCTTCAACAGTGGAGATGCATTGTCTCATGGTTTTGTGGCTATTAAAGGTTCAAAACTGAGACTTCAGTGAGGAGATGCATTCTCCCTGAGGGCTGTGGCACTCTGGGCTTGACTTCCAGGTGACACTTAGTCCTTGGTTTTTCTGTCACATGGCATTGTGTGTGGCAGTGTCTTTTCCTTTCATCTTCTATGTTCAATTGCCCTGCAACTTCTCACTATTCCTTGTGGCTACTCACTTCATCTAATTTTCACTCTGTTCATAAAGGACTCCAGAAATCTGGATTAAAGCCCAACATGATTTAGTTGGGCCACACATTAACTAAAGAACATCTTGGATATATCTTATTTACAATGGGCTCACGCACCAGAAGGTGGACCAAAACAAAGAACATCTCCAAACTGGGGTGCACAAGTCACGCTACCCCGGTTATCAGCAAACATTACCCAAATGACTAATTGAGAACACCCTGATCAATAAGAGTAAAAAGCAAAATTATTTGAAGGGTACATAGAATATTATAAGGATAGACAATGTGCTAGGCCATAAATCGAGTTTTAATAGATTTAAAAGAATTGGTGGTATATAACAGGGTCCTCAAAACACAGAATTAAATGCAAATTTAACAACTAAAAGAAAACTTAGAAGTCAACAATTATTAGGAAGCTAATGTGATTTAAATAATCCATGGGTAAAATAATTATTCACAAAAATATTATACAATATCTGGGACTTTATAAAAAAGAAAACACAACATATTGAAATGTATGGAATGCAACTAGTGCAGTGTTTAGAGAGAAATTTAACATTTTCAACACTCTTATTAGGAAGAACTAAAATCAACAATTAAATTTTCCACCTTAAGTAGCTAAAATAAAAGAAGAAAAAAATCAAACCTAATATAATTAGAAAGAAAGAAATAACAGTGTTTGACCAGAAATCATAGAAATATGAAATAAGAAACAATACAGAAAAATCAATGAGATGAAAAGTTCATTCTTTAAAATGTTAACAATATTGATAAATATTTAACTAGATGAATCAGGAAAACAATAGAGAAGATAGAAATTTCCAACATCATGAATAAAAGAGGAAACATCACCACCATAGACTTTACATTAATTAAACATAAAAAAACTTTTCATTAACAATTTGTTAACATCAGTCTTACATGAGATGGAAAATTTATGAGAAAAATACAAATTACCAAAACTCACCCAAAAAGTAATCAAAACCTGAATAGGTCTAATTCAAGTAAAGAAAGTTAATTAGTAATTAAGATCTTTACACAAAGAAAAGTTCAAGCCCATATGGTTTTTTAAATTTTATCAAACATTTAAGAAAAATACATTATATACAAAATATTTCAGTAAATAGAGAAAAGTGACTCCCAATTCATCTTAAGAAGCTATTATCATTCTGCTCCCTAAATCAGAGAAAGACGTCAGAATGAAAGGAAAGTAACCACCAATATCTTTAATGAACATGGATATAAAAATCCTTAACAAAACACTAGCTAATGGAACCCAGCAATATGAAAAGGAATCCACACCCTTCCAAGAAGGGTTTCTCCCAGAATACAAAATTGGCTAACATCTTAAAATAAATTACTTTTCTTTTTATTATAATAAACCAAAATAATAAGAATGAAAGAATGCATATGATCATCTCAATAGATGCAGCAACCATATTTAACAAAATCCAGTACCCATTCATGATAGAAATTTTCAGCAAATTAGGATGAGAAGGGAATATCCTCACTCTGATAAAGAACGTCTACCATCAACCCACAATTTTATTATATTTAATGGTAAAATTGTGTTGCTTCCTCCCCAAGAATGGGAAGAAGACAAAGATGTATTCTGTTATCACTTCTATTCAGTACTGAAATGGAAGTCCTAACCAGTTCAATGAAGCAAAATGGGAAATTTTAGGTTGTATATATGTTATGATAAAAAAAAAAACACAGAAACTTACCACACAAAGATGAACCCTAATGTAAACTATGAGCTATAGTCAATAGTATAATTATAATAACACTGTTTTATAAATTGTAACAAAAGCTACCCTGCTAATGCAAAATGTTTGCAATAGGGAAAATTGCATGTGAAGTAGGTATATTTGGGAACTCTGTACCTTCAGTATGATTTTTTTGTAAACCTGCAGCTGCTCTAATACAAAAAAAGGGGGGAGATTTAAAATAAAAGGACATGGGGAATGGTGACAGAAAATCGTATTTATTCACAAACAGAAAAATCTTGATGTAGAAAATCCTGAGTAATCTACCAAACCAAAAAACAAACAAACAGAAAATGACCCATCAGAACTAAAGAGTAAATTTAGTAAGGTCACAGCTTACAGAACAATATACAACAAATATGATCATATTTTATATATGTTACCACAATATAAAAATAAAACTAATAAAAAATATTCAAATTCACATCTAAAAGAATAAAATAACTAGGAATAAATTGTTTAAAACTATCTTTATTGATGAATCTTCACACACATACACTCCATATATGGTGTACAACCAGTGGCTCAAAATGTCATCACATAGTTGCATATTCATCACCATGATCAATTTTCAGAACAATAGCATCACTCCAGAAAAAAGAGAAAAGAAAAACGTCATACATACTATACTTCTCACCCCTCCCTCTCATTGACCACTAGTATTTCCATCTACCCAACTTATTTTACCCCTTAAACCCCTATTATTCATTTTTAATCCATATTTCTTTATTCATCTATCCATACCCTGGATAAAAGAAGCATCAGACACAAGGTTTTCACAATCACACAGTCACACTGTTAAAAGTTATATCTTTATGCAAACATCTCCAAGAGTCAAGGTTATTGGAACACAGCTTAACAGTTTCAGGTACTCTCCTCCAGCCACTCCAATATACCATAAACTAAAAAGGGATATCTATATAATGCATAAGAATAATCTCCAGGATAACCTCTCAACCCTGCTTGAAATCTCTCAGCCTCTGAAACTTCATTTTGTCTCATTTCTCTCTTCCCCCTTTTGATCAAGGTTTCCTCAATCCCATGATGCTGGGTCCTACCTTATCCTATGAATTCTGTCCCATTTTACTGGAGAGATTGACAGCCCTGGGATGGCAATGAGTTCACCTGTTGAGTTGGCTTAGAGAAATAGGCCATATCTGATAAACATAAGAGGTTTTCTGGGGGTAATTCTTAGGCATAATTATAAGCAGGCTTTACTTCTTTTTTGCAGGAACAAGTAAGTTTCGTAGGGGTGAAACCCAAGAGTGAGGGCTCAGCCTGTTGATGTGGTTCCCCCCACTGCTTATGAGAATATGAGAAAATCTACAAATGGGGAAGTTGAATACTATTGAATATCCTCCTTTCTCCCCAGTCCCCCAAGGGGACTTTGCAGAAATTTCTTTATTCACTGCCCAACTCTGTGAAATATAGGGGCATCACACTAAGCTGGACAAACCAACAAAACCTCATACCCTATTCAAGATTCCATATACTTATGGTGTTCAACTAAACTGGCCATACAAGTTAAATTAGGCAATGTGCTACCCAAAATATAAATTTTGCACCAAATGAACATCTCTCCCTTTGATCTCACACAGAATTTTCAAAATATGGGCAATATTATCCTTTACCCTGTATTCTGATCTATCCCAGTCCTATCCAGATCAGCTTCATTCATATCTCTAGGTGAAGTCTGATCCCTTTTTCAACTTTTTAAACAGTTCCTGTGTGGGGTACTGCTGACTTTCATAGTTTTAGATCTCTAACTCTGAGTTTCAGATTTCACATAAATAACCAAAGTTTCTAGAAATGACCACATTTTATACAAACAGTTCAGTATCTCAGAACTTACAAATAGCAGTTACAACTCCTCAATATATGTGATAACTCTCGATATATTCTAAGAGCTTACAATCTAGGACCCTTTGCAATCAGCCCCAAACCAATAACCCATGCTTTCAACTTCAGTTCACCGAGGTTTTATATTATAGTTACTCCGATGAGTGAGGCATGATAGTATCTTTTTGTTTCTGATATTTCCTTCAACATACAGGCTTCATGGTTCATTCACCTAGTTACATGCCTCACAGCTTCATCCCTTCCAACAGTCTCTCAGTGGTTCATTGTATGTATGCACCATAGTTCCTCCTACAATTCCTCTGTCGTGGTACCCTTAGAAAGTCCCAATCTTGTTTAGATATCGATTTATTGAATATCCTTGGATTTTCTATAAATTCAAAACAAACACTAGCAACATCACAGGAAGTATTTTTATACAAATTGTCAAGCTTATCCTAAAATGCTTGTGACAGTGAAAAGTATTTAAATCGCCAGCACAATTAAGGGAAGTGAATTACAATTCCAGATTTTAAAACTTTTTAGGAACGTATAATTATTAAGAAATTGTGGCATCAGGACATAAAGATAGATATTTAGATCAAAGAGCAATAGAGATACATGAAATGGACCCACACATACAGTTGATTCTCATAATCTATAAAATCATATTCTATAACTGAATTAACAAATACTGAACCATTGCCCTAGGGGAAATACGTTAGTTTCCTGTGTGCCTTAAGTCACAATATTTCATCAATCAATCAATAATTTTAACCCTGTGTTACATATATTTCTTTTTAAAGGCATCTCATCTGTTTTGGTTCCTTCTTACCTTTTCATAAGTAATTTTGTAAGTTCTTATTTTTTCACCAGCCTTTTACAACTGACCCCATTTAACCCCATTAAGAGACAGTATCATTACTTTCGGAACATTTTAGACCAACATTTTAAACAAAGTCTCTGAAGATAATTTAAGCAAGTTTAAACATAAATCACAACGGGGTATTCAGACAATTGGAGCTCATTAACTAAGGTGCTAATTCATTAACACTGAACTTGGGGCCAAGAGCACGATGACCCATGCCTGCAGCTTATCTAACACACCTGTTTTCTCCATAAGACACCTAACAGCCTTCTTGCACTTAGGAAAACTGGATAGTACTTCAGCACTATGCCTGGGAATAATTGTAAACAGTGAAATCACCACGAAAAATGGAAAAGAAAAAAAAAAGTAAAAGACCTCTTGCTTATAGTATGAAACCTAAAGCAAGAATGGAGAGTACCATCTCATTCAACCCCAGCAGGAAAATTTTCACTGTGTGACTGAAATGTTTTACCAACTCTATGTGTATCTGTAAATGATCACAAAAGCAACATAGATATGGAATCTGTGAATAATGATGATTAACAGTATATGATCAATTGATTTTTGGCAACACTGACAGAGTAATTTAATGAGAATAGGATAATATTTTCAACAAATTGTTCTGGAACAATTGGAAGACCATATGCAAATAAGTGAAGCTTGACGTTGTAGGACAGACAACATTTATTTCAAAATGGTTATAGAAAAAAATAGTTATAGAATTAAATGCAAAAATTTAAAACTATGAATCACCTAGAAGAAAACCTATCAAGAAGTCTTTGTAATCTTAGGTTAGTCAACAATTGCTTAGCTATGACAAGCTTCATAAAAGAAAATAATTATAAATAGGATTTCATAAAAATTAAAAAGTATTGAGCTTGAAAAGTGAAAAGACATTTTTATGACATGTCACAGACCTAGAGAAAAATATTTAGAAAACATATAACCTATAAAGAACTTTTATAAAGAATGTTTATCCTTACAACACAATATGAAGACAACCCAATAACAATATGGGTAAAGTATTTGAACAGCCACTTCATCTAAAAAGCTCATGAAAACATGTTCAACATCATTAGTAATTATGCTCAATACAATTTTATTACACACATTAAAATGACTATAATCAAAAGACCAACAATATCAAAAGTTGATGAAGACCCCCATACACTGTTTGCAGGAACTAAAATGTACATTCTCTTTAGTAAGCAGTTTAGCAGTTCATTAGCAATATGAACATATGCTTTACAGATGACTCAGCAATTCCACTCTTCATTATCTTGCCAAGAAAACAAAAAAACAATGAACACACACAAAAACACTTGCATTTAAGTATTCATAGAGGCACTATTCATTATACACCCCAATTGGAAAGCATCCAATGGGTAAATGGATAAATTTGGCTTATTCATACAGTGAAGTATTACCACTTAACAATACTACTGATGCATACAACAACATAGAGGTGCTTCAAAAATATTACACTGAGTTAAGGAAGTCAAACATAATATATATATATATGATGATGTATATATTTAAAAATTCTATTTATATGAACATTCAGTCAAGGAAAAAATCTAAAGAAAGAAGGTGGGTCGTTGACTGATGTCAGGTTAGGAGTGAGGATCGACTGACAATCAGCATGAGGGAATATTTGAGGGTGACAGATATTCCAAAACAAGGCTGCCCAATTGTACAAAATTTAGATAGCATCCATCAAAATGTACACTTAAAATCAGTGAACTTTAAGATATATAAATTATACCTTATTAGAGCTGTTAAAAAGAAATGAATGCTCAATACAAGTGGAACAAAAGAGAAGTAAAATGAAATGAAAAATATGATGTCTGCTGTCCTTCTCTCCCAGCTTCTGGGTTCAAATGATTCTCTCAGGTCCTGCATCTCTAGAAGTCCGTTCCTTGGTTTCATCTCTCTGCCCTGTGTTGGCTCTTTTAAGGAGTCCAGTAAACTAAATAACCCACCTTGAATGGGCAGGAGTCACATTTCCATGGAAATATTCTAATCAAAAGGCCCCACCTACAGTTGGGTGGGTCCCCTCTCCATGCAAACAACCTAATCAAAAGTTGTCACCCACAACAGTCTGTACCCACACGACTGGTTTAGCATTTAGAGAACATAGTTTTTCTGGGGTACATAACACTTTCTAACCACCACATATACATTTTTAAATATATCTTTAAGTTGAGACACTCTATTTAGTAGCCCTTAAGAGGAATTCCAGATGTATCTGGATGTAGTGAACACAAATTACTGGGCAAATATAAGTTGTCAAATGTTTTAAAAAAATGAGTTTCTCATAATTAAAATAATTTAAAGTTAAAGAAATAATTCATAGTTAAAGTGCATATGTCAGTGTTATAAACTTTCTACATGGTCTTACCAGATCAATAACTTAGGAGTCACTGTATTTGGATTATCTATCTCATGTCCCACAAATATTTATTAAACTATTATTATATGCTAGACACAGAAAGTGATAAATATGCAAAAATAAGCAAGAAAATACCCACTCCTCAACAATTTATTCTTTACTCATAAATATACATTTTAAAAATACTATGAGGATGGGAGGGTACAAGGTAGTTCAGTGGTAAAATTCTCACCTGCCATACAGGAGACCTGGGTTCAATTCCTGGCCTGTGCACTTCCCCAAAACAAACAAGCAAGCAAACAAAAATTCAACAAATCATGCTGCAATAATGGGATATGCACATGGAAAATGAATGAAATGTGACCCCCACCATACAGCATACAAAAAATATACTATGAGGATGGATAATAATATTGATAAATGTTTATTTTTAGGAGCATAAAAAAATGAAAGCAAATCTGCTCATGGGAGAAAAGAGAGATTTGGTGGGAAGAGATGGGAAAGATCCACACAAGGCAGGTGATGCTCACACTCAGTCTTCTATTTTTTCAATTTTTTCACTAAGAAATCTTCACACAAATACAGTCCATACATGGTGTACAACCAATGGCTCACAATATCATCACATAGTTGTATATTTATCAACATGCTCCTTTTTAGAACATTAGCATCATTCCAGAAAATGAAAGAAAAAGAAAAAAGAAAAAACTTATATATCTCATACACTTTTTACCCCTTACTCTCATTGACCCAAGTCCCCTGTTATTTATTTATTCTTTAGACTTATACTTTTACCCATCTGTTCATACCCTGCATAAAAGGAGCATGAGACATAAGGTTTTCACAATCACAGTCACATCATAAAAGCTATATCATTATACAATCATCTTCAAGAATCAAGGCTACTGGAACATAGCTCAACAGTTTCAGGTACTTCCCTCCAGCCACTCCAATACACCATAAACTAAAAAGCAATATCTATATAATGCATAATAATAACCTCCAGGATAAACTCTCGACTCTGAAATCTTTCAGCTACTGAAACTTTATTTTGTCTCATTTCTTCTTCCCCCTTTTGGTCAAGAAGGCGTTCTCAATCCCTTGATGCTGGGTCCTGGCTCATCCCAGGAGTTCTGTTCCATATTGCCTGGGAGATTTACCTCCTTGGGAGTCATGTCCCATTTTGGGGGGTGGGTAGTGAGTTCATATGCCAAGTTGGCTTAGAGGGAGTGGCCACATCTGAGCAAAAAAAGAGGTTCTCTGGGGGTGACTTTTAGGCATAATTATAAGTAGGCTTAGCTTCTCCTTTGCAGGAATAAGTTTCATAGAGGCAAAGCCCAAGATTGAGGGCTCAGGCTATTGAACTGGTTGTCCCCACTGCTTGTGAGCATATTAGGAATTCCCCAAATGGGGAAGTTGCATATTTCCTCCTTTCTCCCCAGTACCCTAAGGGGACTCTGCAAATATTCTTTTATTCACTGCCCAAATTACTCTGGGATATATCAAGGCATCATGCTAACTTGGACAAACCAACAAGATCCCACGCCCTATTCAAAAGTCTATGCATTCATGATTTTCAGCTAAATAAATCACACAAGTTAAATTAGGTAATGCACTACCCAAAATATAGATTTTGCACCAAATAAACATCCCTCCCTTTGGTCTCACACAAAAGTTGAAGTTTTAAAATATGGACCATATCATCCTTTACCCTGTATTCTGATTTATCTTAGTCCTATCCAGATCAGCTTCATTTGTACCTTTAGTCAAAGTCTGATCACTTTTGCAACTTTTTAAAACAGTTCCTGTATGGTGTAATGCTGACTTTCATGGCTCAGCGCTCTAATTCTGGGTCTCAGGAGCTACATAAATACTCAGTTTCCCAGAATGACCAGGTTATATACAAACAGCTCAGTATCTCAGAATTTAGAAATGTTACAACTCTTGAATGTATGTGACTACTGTGAGAAATTAGAATCTAGGACATATTACAATAGGCCCCAACTTGATTGCTCTTGACCTCAATTTACTGAGTTTACATCTTATAGTTCATCCACATGAGTGAGGCACGATATTTGTCCTTTTGTTTCTGCCATTTCATTCAACATACAGCCCTTAATTCCACTCACCTAATTGCATGCCTGTACTCAGTCTTGAAGAGGGCATAATCAGACAAATATTTTAAGTAATATATTAATTAGTTTTATTCAATATATTTATATTTTGGTTTAATCTGTTAATAACAAGATATACTAGATAATGAATTCATCTTATTATTTTTGGTTTTAATATTTAACACACAATAACCTATTGTTTGAATAGAAAATTAGGAAATCTAGACAATCAAAATAGAGGAAAAATCAAATCACTATTATCAAAGGAGAATATTCATAACAGTTATATCCAGAAATTGATAGATTCATAGATATGTAGACAATAGATGGTCTAAAAAGCAATATAGATAGACCTTTGTTGGGAATTTACTGACAATTTTAACTGATATGCATTTAATTAATTATTGATGCCAGGCCTGAATTATGTTCTGAAGATAGAACTGTGGGAAATTCAGGTATATTTCTGTTCATAAGAAATTTTAAGTCTACACAGAATTAGAAAAGAGCAATGAACTAAATAAAATACTTAGCTTTATTTTTAAACAATATAAAGAAATATCAGGAAGTTGACGGGAAAAAATGGGGTGTGCGCAATAATTTAGATGAGATGGTCAAAAGCAGACTTTGGGTGATGAAAACATTGAAATAGAGGTAATAGGAAGAGAATTTTGTCTTGTAAAGAGTGCGTAAGAAAGTATTCCAGGAGGAGGAAAAAATGTGTAAAGTCCTTGACATGCCAAGGATTTTGGCATTTCCTCTGAATTTAAAGTAGGACAGGCAAATTGAAGCTTAATCAGAGAAGGGGAGAATGGCAGCTATTTAGATTACAGGGAGAATTAGGGTTCAGATAAAAAACATTTGTCCTACTATAATACAGTACAGTTTTACACAAGGAAATTGTACTATCGGATTTATCTTTAAACAGTATTACACTGAAAACTACATGGCAAATAGAATCTCACATTTAATCACTTTAGTGTCTCCATGTTTACAAATAGATGAGAATAATCTAGTAGAGGAGAAAGCTTGTTGATACTTAAGTGGATACTTTTAAGTATCAAAGCTTGTTGATACTTAAGTAGAAAATTAAAATGATGTATTTGAAAAGCTTTGATAGTAACTATTGTGTCTTTCCTGAAACAAGACAGATGCATATTCAAACAGCTTTGTAGGCATTACAAATAATGTAAATTATTTAAAAAATATAAAATAGCCTTCATATATGTTGATGTTCATTATTTAAAGAGCTATGATGCAAGGTATTGAGTCAGAAAATTATAATAGAAGACATAAGTTGGCATTTAATATATTTTATACACATAAACAGATGCTCCTAATGAATGTTTGAAAATTTGGTGGCAGGAAAGAAGGGCAACTGCTCTTTCAAGCCTCAAGGAAATTTCTGAATCCTTTACATGAGAAGACATTTTAATAGCATAATTGATTGTGTGAACTTAATGCTAAAATTCTAATCTGAAATAGGAGTTAATGAGACAATGAAGAACTAAATGCTCTGTATAATGGTGTAAAAAATTGCTTTGCTGAACTATAGCCCTGAGAGTACCATCAGGCTACAGAAATTTCTGAGACATGAGGAGAGGAAAAGGCCTTTTTTTCCCATTTTGTTGAGTCCTGGGAGAGTGTGAATACCCAGTGCTGGGATGACAGTAGTTGCTTTGAAGCACTGTAATAATTGTAGAAGGCTTGGAAAGAAATGGACCGAATAGTACTCCAGGGAGAGCAATATCAAGTGTCTAATTTTAGGAATTTATTTTCTCGTTGTGCTATTTCCCTTGTACTATTTTTAAACTTTCAGATTATGTCAAATTGTACTGCTATTTTTTTTTTAAAACTTGAGAAAGTCATTTGTGACAAAAATTAGCCTCAGGGTCACTTTACCAGTTGTTGACTGAAGTATTGGAGGATCACTGGCAGGATTTTCCAGGCCACGTAAGCTTTCCTATAGAATTCTGAGAAAGGAGAGGAGAGAGAGGAGAGGGAGCAGAGATCTTGTTGCTCTCTCTCGTTTTCCCCTCCAAGCTACAGTATGGAGGAGAAAGAGGTTCCAGAATAAATAAGAGAAGTCCCGAGACAGTAAAGTAGGGTTGGAGCATAAATGTTAAACCCCACATCTATTATAAGCAGTCATTTTCTTAGTCTGATTTTGACCAAGGGAGAGAGACTTAAAATTCAATGGGAAGTGAACATTTCAATTTAGATCAGAATAGACTTTCTAACAGTGGAGAATAAGAAGGTAATTCCTGAAACTGAGTTGGAAATATGTGGTATCTGCCTATATTATTGCTAAAGGGCGAGAAAGGAAAATTGAAAATAGTACCATTGAAAGGAAATGTTGTAAGAAAAAATAATGCTACTTTATAATTTCACCCCATGCAATTCTCCTCCTTTGGACAATGACTTTGATAGCATTCTGAATAAAGTGTATATTTGGTTATATCTATTTGAGTGTATTTTTATCATAGTAAGAATATACAAGAATGCAAACGCCACAAGAACAAGAACTTTCTTTTATACACTCTTGGAGTTCTAAAACATAGAATGTTGCCTAGCATATTAATATTTGTTGAATAAATGGATACTATCTATATCTATGATTCTGTAACCCATTTTTCGGCTCCAAAAGCACAAATGTATGATTCTAATTCTTGAGTGGATTCAAACTACTACATATGTTGTACATAAAAGAGGAGTTCTAGCACAATTTTATGACTTTAATATTCCATTAATTTTTTTAATTTAACAACATACTTAATGAACTATCTAGGGATACAAGTTCTACTTATTTGATACAACAATGATATCATAAACAGTGCCTGGATGAATATGGCTTTATCTATGAATTTAATCAATTATCAGTTGATAGTCTAAAGTTCAATTTCAAGAATTAAAAATGCTGGGTCAAAGAGCATACTAATTTTTATAACTGGGTATATCTGATGGACATAGAAGGAAAATCATTTTTAAAATACGTGCTTGTGAAAAAAGAGAAAAATCCTAACAAATGAAAATAGTAATCAGACTTTTATAATGTGCAATGGTTCATTTTTTATTATCCCTAAACTATAAAAACAAAGTCATTTAAAAAGTCTGTTTCTTCTAGACTATGTTCTTTTTCTTTTTTAATATATTAAGAATTGGTTTCAAATAAATATTTGAAAACTTTATTTTGAATGAAGCTTCTTTTAGTTTACTTTTAAAATTAATAAACTTGTAAACAAAAGGAAAAATACTAAAATTTTATGATTTATGTTGAGCTATTTTCCTAGATTTCTCCATTGAAATATACTAGTCAATTTTAATGGAATGGTTATGCTGTAAGGAATTGCGTCATGATTTGCAGCCTTTCCAGATATTCCTCCCCAGCCCTAATGAATTTATTTTTATAATTTTCTTTGCTGTAATTGCTACTTTAAGACATGATACACTGAACCAGTATTTTCCAAAATTCACATCAGCAATATGGCATGTGACCATACACTAGAACAATAAACCAAAAACATATCTATCCTGATTTTTTTTTAATTGGAAGTGGATTCCAAAATTGCTGTTTGACTTTTCTAATAATTACATATCACATTGTAATTTTTTTTAAATTGAAAAAGTTTTTATTAGAGAAGTTGTGGATTTACAGAACAATAAGTCATAAACTGTAGGATTCCCATACACCATATCACTACCAACACTGGGCACTGCTGTGAATCATTAGTTACAAATGTTGATAGCACATCTTTATAAATTTAAGTCCATAGTTTAAGTTAGGGCTCATTGTATAGCATAGTTCCACGGATTAAAAAAAAAAGTTATTCTGTTACCATATATACATCTACATTTCCCCCTCTTAACTGTATTCAGGTATACATTACCGTGTTATTAACAGCATTCACAATGTTGTGCTATGATCACCACCATTCATTACCAAAATACTTCCATCACTCCAAATAGGAAACTTATACATTTTAAGACTTAACTTCCCATTCCCTATCCCTGCCCAGTCCCCTGATTAACTATATTCCAGACTCTGACTCTACAAATTTGCTACTTCTAATTGTTTCAAATCAGTGAAATCATATAATATTTGCCTTTTTGTGTCTGGCTTATTTCACTCAACATGATATCTTCAAGATTCATCCATGTTGTCACATGTATCAGGATTTCATTCCTTTCTACACCTGAACATTTCATTGTAAATATATACCACATTTATCTATTTGTAGTAGATGGACACATGGGTTGCATCCATCTTTTAGCAATTTAGCATAGCAAATGAGACTATGAACATTGGTGAACAAATATCTGCTTGAGTCCCTGCTTTCAATTCTTTTGGGTTATACCTACTAAAGGATTTGCAAGATCATATGGTACTTCGATGGTTAGCTTTCTGAGGAAATGACAGACTGTCTCCCAGAGGGAGTCCATTTTACATTTCCCATGCCATCAGCAATGAATGAGTGTTCCTATTTCTTTGGCATGCCCTCCAACCCTTGTTATTCTTCCATTTGTTTAATAGCAGCCAATCTAATGAATGTGAAATGATATCTCATTGTGATTTTGATTTGCATTTCCCTGATGGCTAACAATGTTGAGAATTTTTTCATGTGCTTTCTGGCCATTTGTATATCTTCTTTGGAGAGTTGTCTGTTCTAGACTCTCACTCGTTTTTTAATTGGGTTATTTATCTTTTTGTTGTTAAGTTGAAGAATTTGGGGTATTAATCCTTTATCAGACATGTGGTTCCAAAATATTTTCTCCCATTGTTTAGGCTGTCTTTTTAATGTCATGTAAAGTCTTTGAGGAACAAAATTTTTTGTTTTGATGAGATCCCATTTATCTATTTTTTGTTGTCATTATTCATGCTTTGGGTAAGGTCTCAGAAACCATTGCCTAACATAAGGTCCTGACGATGCGTTCCTACATTTTCTTCAAGGATTTTGATAATTACAGCTCTTACATTAAGATCTTTGATTAATTTTGAGTTGATTTTTGTATATGGTTTGAGGTAGGTGTCCTTTTCACAAATGGAGATCCAGTTTACCCAGCACCATTTGTTGAAGAGAATATTCTTTCCCTATTGAATGGTCTTTGCCATGTTATCAAAAATCTGTGGCCATAAATGTAAGGGTTGATTTCTGAAATCTCAATTCTATTCCACTACTCTATGTCTGTCCTTGTGACAATGCCATGCTGTTTTCATTACTGTGGCTTTGTAATAAATTTTAAGACCTGGAAGTGTGACTCCTCTAACTTTATTTTTTTTAAAGTGGCTTTAGCTATTCAGAGCCCCTTACCTTTCAAAAAAAAAAAAAAAAAGATAATTGCCTTTTCCATTTCTGCAATGAAAATTGCTGGAATTTTGATTGGGTTTGCACTAAATCTATAAATTGCTTTGAGTGGTATATTAGGGTTCTCTAGAGAAACAGAATCAACAGGAAATAGTCATAAATATAACATTTATAAAGGTGCCTCACGTAACTGTGGGAACGTAGAGTCCAAAATCTGTAGGGCAGGCTGTGAAGCTGATGATTCCAATAGAGGGTCTGGACAAACTCCACAGGAGAGGCTCACCAGCCAAAGCAGGAAGAGAGCCTGTCTCTTCTGAATCCTCCTTAAAAGGCTTCAGTGATTAGATTAAGTATCACTCATTGAAGAAGACACTCCCCTTGGCTGACTACAAATGGAATCAGCTGTGGATATAGCTGACATGATCATGATTTAATTTTATGAACTGTCCTCATGGTAAAAGACAGGCCAGCACTTGCCCAACCAGACAAACAGGTACCACCATCTGGCCAAGTTGACAAATGAATCAGTTCAAACAAGAATTTATTAGACTGCCCATCTATTGTATTTCTAGGTGCCCCATGATTTACTAGCCAATGCCACAAATCTCTGTGAGTCAGATTATTTTGACTCCTGCTTTCAGTTCGCAGTCTATTATAATAGCCACATCCACCCTGTATTTGGCGATTAAGTGCTGCCACCTGGTTTCTGCCAACTCAGGATCTGGTCATCCCCATTGTGTTTAAGGATTCCAGCTCAGTGATAGCAGTTCCTACAGTAATATCTGACCTTCAGAGAAGTGTTACTACAGAGCTCTTCAGGGATGATGGCACTAGTCTCACAAATTTGTTTCTCACTGTTCTGGTAAAAGGTGCATCCTCCAGGTATTCCTGGGGTGTAAGAGCAGGCTTTGCATGATAAATCCACTATAATATTCCAATCTCTCTAAGCCTATGGGTCCCCTCATCTACATTATAGCAGGGCAGTTCTGGCATTTCAACCTCAGTTAATGCTGGCCACCTTTTGATCCAAGTTTCAGCCAACCATCCAAACAAACTGTTAATGCCTTTCTAACCCCTTGAGCTATAACATTGAAAGCAGAATCTCTGCTTAGTGGGCCCATATCAATAAAGTCAGTCTGATCCAGCCTTATATTCCTCCCACCATTAACCCACACCCTTAAAATCCATTGCCACACATGTTCCCCAGATTTCTGTCTAGATAAGTTGAAAAACTCACTCAGTTCTTTTGGAGTATAACATACCTCTTCAAGTGTGATACTTTGTACCTCACCTTTAGGGGCCCGTTGATACTTTAGTCTAGTGATAGGTCTGGAAGAAATGAGGGGTAGTGGGGGTGGGTCATGAAAAGACTAAGTATCTTCCAAGCCATTTGCTTCAGGACAGTCATTTGCAGTTTCATCTGGTGAAACAGGATTAATCACTCTAGGGCTAATCCCTTCAGGTGGAGGTTGGGTGATCAACTCCTCAGGGCAGACTGGAGGTGGGGTGGCTATGTCCTCAGGGCAGACTATTACAGGGTTATCTAGAGAAGACTTAGCATGACCTAGGGTTTCAACCTCTCTACCGACATCATTATCCATCGATATGATGCCATCCCATTTTTCAGGGTCCCACTCCTTTCCAATCAATGCCCTAATTTTAATGGCAGACACCATGTAAGATGAGATTTCAATTTACGTTGTAAAGTTGCTACTCTAACATAAGATTCTGAGTCTGGTTTTCAGAGATCTCAAGTCTACGAGTACAGGAAATAAGATTTTCCTTCAGGATACTTACAGAAACATCTACATCTGTCAGATGGCGCTTAAGCTTCTCGTTTGAAGCCTTGAGCCCATCCTTTCACTCATTAATGTATGCAGTGTATCTAACAACAACCAGTCAAATTCTCTATACTTCCTATTTCCACAAAACTCCATAAAGTTGTCAAAAACATATCCCCCAGAACCTGGCTTTGTACAAGCAAAGCATTAGGAGAATCAAATGGTGATATTTTGACTATCTCTTTTACCAACTCACTCCATGGATTGGCAATGTTATTCTGATTATGGGAATCAGAGTCCTTAGTGCCTGTGAGTATAGGCAGTTTAGAAAACCATTCATAAAAACCCATTTTTAAGATTCTGTTTCTTAAGAACCATTCCTGGTACCAAGTTGTATTAGTTAGGGTTCTCAAGAGAAACAGAATCAACAGGAAATATTTGTAAATATAAAATTTATATATTTTACAATCTGTAGGGCAGGCTGTGAAGCTGATGATTCCAATAGAGGGTCTGGACAAACTCCACAGGAGAGGCTCACCAGCCAAAGCAGGAAGAGAGCCTGTCTCTTCTGAATCCTCCTTAAAAGGCTTCAGTGATTAGATTAAGTATCACTCATTGAAGAAGACACTCCCCTTGGCTGACTACAAATGGAATCAGCTGTGGATGTAGCCAACGTAATCATGATTTAATTCTATGAACTGTCCTCATAGTAAAAGACAGGCCAGCACTTACCCAATTGGACAAACAGGTACCGCCACCTGGCCAAGTTGACACATGAACCTAACCATGATAGGCAGTATTGACATCTTAAAGATATTTAGTCTTTCAATCCATGAACATAGAATGTCCTACCCTTTATTTAGGTTTGCTTTGATTTATTTTAGCAATGTTTTGTAGTTTTCTATGTACAAGTCCTTTAAATCCTTAGTTAGATTTATTCCTAGATACTTCATTATTTTTGTTGTTATTTGTGAATGGAACTTTTGTTGATTTCTTCTTCTGATTGTTCATTGCTTTTTGTATAGAAACACTACTGATTTTTGGGTGCTGATCTTGTACTCTGTCACTTTGGTGATTTCATTTATTAGCTTTAAGAGCTTTGTTGTAGATTTTTCTGAATTTTTCTGCATACAGGATCATATCATCTGCAAATAGGGAAAGCTTTACTTCTTCCTTTCCAATTTGAATGCCTTTTATTTCCATTCCTTTTCTAACTGCTTTGGCTAAAATTTCTAGAACAGTGTTGAATAGCAGTGATGACAGTGGGCATCCTTGTCTTGTTCCAGATCTTAGAGGGAAAGGTTTCAAACTCGTACCATTAACTAAGATGTTAGCTCTGGGCTTTTCATATGTACCCTTTATCATGTTGAGGAAGTTACTTTCTATTCCTAATTTCCTAAGTATTTTTATTAAGAAAGGGAGCTGTATTTTTTCAAATGCCTTTTTTTGCATCAGTTGCTATAATCATGTAGGTTTTTTTCCCTTCATTCTATTAAGATGGTGTATTAAGTTAATTGATTTTCTTATGTTGACCTAACCTTGTATGAAAAGAATAAATCCCGCTTGATCATGGTGTGTAATTCTTTTAGTATACTGTTGGATTCGGTTTGCTAGTATCATATTGAGGATTTATGCATGTATCTTCATAAGAGATATTGGTCTGCAGTTTTCTTTTCTTTTTTTTTTTGTACTGTCTTTATCTGGCTTTATAATGAGGGTGATGTTGGCCTTATAGAATAAATTAGGAAGTGTTCCCTCCCCTTCAATTTTTGGAAAAGTTTGAGCAAAATTGGAGTAAAGTCTTCTTGGAGTGTTTGGTAGGATTCCTCTGTGAAGCCAGCCAGTTGTGGACTTTTCTTCATCAGAGGTATTGATTAGTAAAGCCATCTCTGATAGTAATTGGATTGTTGAGATCTTCCATTTCTTCTGGAGTCAATGTTGGTAGTTTGTGTGTTTCTAAGAATGTGTCCATATTATCTAGGTTATCCAATTTTTGGCATAAAATTGTTCATATTATCCTCTTATAGTTGATTTGATATCAACAGGCTCAGTAGTATTGTCTCCATTTACATTTCTGATTTTTGTTATCTGTATCCTCTTTTTTGCTTTGTCAGTCTAGCTAAAGGTATTTCAATTGATCTTTTCAAAGAACAAACTTGGTTTTGTTTACTCTCTCTATTGTTTTTGCTTCATTTTGTCTTCTAATTCATTTATCTCTGTTCTGATCTTTGTTATTTCCTTCCTTCTGCTCACTTTGGATTCAGTTTATTCTTCTCTTTTTGTTTCTTCCAGTTTTGATGTTAGGTCTTTGATTTGAAGTCACTCGTCTTTTTTATTGTAAGCCTTTGGAACTATAAATTTCTCTCTCAGAACTTCCTTTGCTGCATCCCATATGTTTTGGTATATAGTGCTTTCATTTTTACTTGCTTCAAGGCATTTCCTAAATTTGCTTCTGATTTTCTCTTTACCCACTTGTTGTTTAAGAGTGCGTTGTTTAATTTACACATATTTGTGAAATTTCCCCTTCTCTCTCTGTAACTGATTTCTAGCTTCATTTTGTTGTGGTCAGAGAATATATATTGTATTATTTTAATATTTTTGATATATTGAGACTTTTGTGAACTGACATATGCTTTATCCTGGAGAATAATCCATGTGCCCTTGAGAAGACTATGTATTTTTTTTTTCCCAGTGGGTGCAGTGTTCTAGATATGTCTATGAGGTCTAGTTGGTTGCATTATCATTCAAGTCCTTCACTTCCTTATTGATCTGCTGACTAGATGTTCTATTTATTATTGAGAGTGGTGTATTAAAGTTTCCTACTTTTAATGTAGAATCAAAATTTCTCCCTTCAGATTTGCTAGTATTTGTTTCATATGTTTTTGGGCTGTGCTGTTAGGTGCATATATGTTTATAATTGTTATATTTTCCTGTTGAATTGTCCCCTTAGAGTATATTATGGCCATCTTTGTTCCTTGTAACCGTTTTACTTAAAATCTATTCTATTCAATATTAGAATCCACCCTAGCTCTCTTTTGCTTACTACTTGCAGGGAATAAGTTTTCTTCCATCCTTTCACTTTCAACTCTACTTTCAGAACTATTTCCTTGTCCTTTGCATTTGATAGTGTAATCAGTATATGACAGGGTGTATTTTTCTTCATATTTATCCCATGTGGTGTTCTCTGAGTTTCTTGGATGTGCCTATTCATGTCTTTTGCTAAGTTTGGAAAGTTCTATGTCACTATTACTTTGACCATTCACTCTGTCCCTTTCTTTCTTTTCCTTCTAGGATTCACATAAAGCATTTATGGTGTTCTGATGGTATCCCATAGTTGTTTTAGGTTATTTCTGCTTTTAATATATCTCTATTCTTTCTGCTCCCCAGCCTGACTCATTTCAAGTGTCTTGTTTTGACTGAGCCTTAAATGACTTTACTGATTCTTTCTCCTGCCATTCCAGTCTACTCCTGAAACCTCTGGGCATTTTTCATTTCATTTTTCACTTCAACTCTGGTAATTCTCTGTTTGGTCCCTTTTAAAATTTCTGTCTCTTTACTAAGTTTTTGATATTGCTCACTCATTGTTTTCCTGATATCCTTTAGCTCTTTCTCTATACTGTCTTTTTTATCTTATCAGGTATTTTTAATATCACTTTTTTAAAGGCTGTGTTTGGTATGTCAACATTCTTGTCTTCTTTATTTGCATTTTCTGGATTTTTATCTTCTTCCTTTGGATGGAACATCATTTCCTGCTTCTTTATTTGTCTTGTACTCTTTTGTTGCATTCTGTACATTTTAACATTTAAAAATGTTAACCCTGGGATTTATTTCCTTGGAAGTCTGTTTCTTGGTTTTGTAGCCAGCTGGTGGTGAGACATAAATTTTGCTTTGCTTCCACCCTCTTATCAGGTGAATGCAATGTGCAAGGTTTTCCCTGTCTTTCTGGACCTCTCTCTTACCCTTGGCTTTTGTTTGTTAGTTGTTTGGGAGTTCTCCTGTTTACAGGAGTTTGGTTGTCCCCTCTGCTTTCCAGGAGATAGACTTTTCTCTCCTGGATATTTGAAGCAGGTAGGCTTTATCCCAGACTGCCCACCTTTTTACTTTTTACATTCCTTTGTAGTCTTACTCTGCTTTCACCTGTAGGACAAGTTCTGGGAGGAATGTCACCTTGGAGAGGACTTTCCCAAGTCAGTCTTTCCAGCTAACACAGGGGCAAGGATGCATAAAAAGGGTGCAGAGTGACTTCAGGTAGGCTGCCAAAGTCTTCTCCAATACCTTCCCAAAGCAAAGCTTTCCGGGCTAGCTCAACAATTGCAGCCCTCTGGCTCCCTGTGCCCCACAACCCTGAGGATGTGCTTTATCTTTAAATTTCCATCACCTCTGCCACTGTCCTGAGGGAGCTGAAACAATGGATGCTACTGTCTTTTCAGAGTGAGCTTAAAACTATAGCTACCCCTAGAGCTGGGGCATAGCAATCCAAATTCTCTAATAAGATCCAAGTTCATTGATCAGCCATGCCCATGTTTCTTCTTGAGGAATAGGGTTTTATGTTTCTTTCTTTCATTAGTAGCTAGCCAGGGACTAGACCCTGCAGTGGCCTGCCATGAGGATGGGATGGGGGTGGGGGGATGGTAACCATCATGCAGAAAAAGCAAAGTTACAGTTCTTCATCATAATTTATCTGCTTCTTCCTCCTGCTCTTCCTTAGATGCTGTACGATGTTCTCCTGGTCTCTGGAGTTTCAAAATAGTTGTTTCAGACAAATTCTTTCTGTTTAATAGTTATTTCTGAGGAAGGACTGAGTCCTGGAACTCCCTACTCCACCATCTTCCTGGAGGTCTGCACTTAAAAAATTTAAGTATTGGGTGTCTATGAATTAATCCTCAAGCTATTCTTAAATATCAATATAACTTTTTCATTTTTTTCTGGAATCTCTCATACATTATTAAAATCCATAAATGACAAAAAGTAGCTATGTTTCATACTCCACAAAGTACTCTTTATCTTCATAAACCACTGCCTTATCTTATGGATAGAATAAAATTAATGTTCTACCTCAAAAAAACTTTATTAACAGAATAAAAGTTAAGTGAAAATGAAAAATAGGAAGCATTTCATTATTAATAGACTAAGAAATGTAAAATTGCCAATGAATAAAGAAAGAAATTTTGAATAATCTTCCATCAATAACAACCTACAAATCCTATCAAGCAGTTTACTAAAATTGCCAGAAAATGGAAATTGCATTTTCTGTCGCTCAATGAAGGTTTGTCTTCATTTAGAAGATCATATTTTTGGTGCATTTCCTATCACACCAAACTTTTTTCTATTACTTTTTTTTCCTTGTTTAATTGTCTGACAGTATCTGGCAGCTTCTAAATTGGCTCCAAATGCTACCCACCTCCTGTTATTTCACATAATTGTACAAAATTCTAAATTCTAGCCTTAACTATACGGGCTGAGGACTTTCAGTAAGATAAGTTGAGTTCACCCCTGCTCCAAGGAACAGTTAGAGAAGTGAAGAAAAACTAACTGGGACAGTGATTCCAGGGCATAAGTGAACTGAGAGGGTCTTCTACACTACAAAGGGAGGCCCTGCTTGAAAAAGCTGAGGAATTGAGATGCAGAGAACCAAAGGACATTCAGCTGATGCAAAGAACCTAACACAGCCCTTTCCAAACAGAGACCAGGAGCACTCAGGAGTGAATGAACAAGGAGACAGGGACTAGGTAGCAAGCCAAGCCATGTTCCTTGACATGCCACACTTACACACACACACACACCTGCGAACCCCCCAAGCACATCACATGCCCAAGCTCTGCTCCCCACCCCCACCATGACTGCCAACTTGCCTCTTACCCACACTCTACCACCCAAGCCCCACCCCCAACAGGACTCACACACCCTCATCCTACTCCCTGTGCCCCAAACACACACTCACCCTCACCCTGGCGCCACCTCTCCACCCAGTGCATAAGCTCAACCCCACCTTGACCTCACCCACCATTGCCCATTGCAGGGGCACACCCCACATGAGCTTTATCCCCCTGCACTCAGTGCACACATACAGCCCCACTCAAACTCCCCACACCTGAGCACCCATGCCAGGCCCTCCACATGACTTGTGCCTGCATGTCTTACCCCCACCCCATGCCCCATCCCCACAGATGCTTGCACCTACATCCTGTCCACAGTCTCCCAGGCTCTGTGCCCATGCCACCTCCACCATGGTCCCACCACCCCATGCCCAGAGTATGCCTATAACCACCCCATGCCTCCCGACACCTGTGCCCTGCCTGCCCCACCCCAGCACCCAGACCCCTATGTGCATGCCTCGCCGCTACTGCACCATATCTCTGTGCCGAATACCCACAATCTCCATGTTCCATGCACATACCTGGATCCAGCCTGCACACCCACCCTCACACACCAGCACAAATCCCTGATCCACCTCCCACCATGCCTTGCCTCTGTGTTCTCCATACTGTGCCCTGCCCCCACCCTTTGAGGCCTGGCCTAGCTGCATCCTGCCCCCACAGCCCCTGTACCATATCCCCACAACCCTGTACCTTGCACTCCATGCTCCCAGGCACCAGCATATTGTGTCCACCCAGCACCAAGCCCTACAATGCTACCCACCACCGTGCCACTGTGCCCTGCCCCAAGCCCTGCATCTTGCTGCATGCCCATCATGCAAATACAAAACTTTAGACTACTGAAGGAAATCAACTTCCAAAGTAACCCTGTTGAAATAATTAAATGCCTCAAAGGCAACAGAGAATCACAAAATACATGAAGATGCAGACAGGTATAGCCCAATCTAATGAACAGATTAAAACACCAGAGGAGAAACAGTCTTTGGAACAACTAATCAATGATGTTCATGCAACTCTACAAAATAAATTCCTGGTTGGCGAATGACATAAAGGAGATCAAGAGGACACTAGAAGAGCATAAAGAAGAATTTGAAAGAATAAATAGAAAAATAGTAGATATCGTAGAGATTAAAGATGATGCAGACCAAATAAAAAGTATACTAGAGACACACAACAGCAGATTTGAAGAAGCAGAAGAAAGAATAAGTGAACTAGAGAGCAGGACAATTGATTTTGAATGTGCAAAAGAACAAACGGCAAAAGAAAGATAGAAAAATTTGAATTGGATCTCAGGGAAATGAAGGATAAAAAGAAGTGCACAAATATAAGAATTAGCCGTGTCCCAGAAGGAGAAGAGAAGAGTATAAGGCTAGGCAGATTAGTTGAGGAGATAAAGGGTGACAACTTCTCAACCCTTATAAAAGACATAAATATGCAAACAAAATAAGCCCAATGAACCCCAAATAGAATAAATCCAAGTAGACATAATCCAAAATGCATACTAATCAGCCTGTCAAATGTTGAAGAGAAGCAGAAAATCCTGAAAGCAGCAAGAGAAAAGTGATCTACTATGTACAAGGGGTACCACATAAGACTGAGTTCAGAGTACACAACATATACCATGGAGGTAAGAAGGCAGTTTTTGTGATATATTTATGATCTGAAACAGAAAGACTTCCAGCCAAGAATTCTGCACCCACCCAAACTGTCCTTCAAAAGTGAGGAAGAGGTTAAAACTTTCACAGACAAACTAATGCTGGAACTGTTAGAGAATTTGTCAACAAGAGACCAGCCCTACAAGAAATAAAAGAAGTTCTGTTGGCTGAAAAAAAAAGTCAGGGAGGAAGGGCTGGAGGAAGACACAGTATTAAAGAGTAACAGTAAGGATAACTTAAAGGATAAAAGGGGAAAGAAGGAAAAGAATGTATAGATCTGACAAAAACTAAAGGATAAGATGGTAGATACAAGAAATGTCCTTACAGTAATAACTTTGAAGTTAATGGACTAAACTCACCAAATAAAATGTACAGATTGGCAGAATGGACTAAGAATTATGATCCATCTATCTGCTGCTTACAAGAGACTCATATTAGACCCAAGAATAAAAATAGATTGAAAGTAAAAGGATGGAAAAAGATGTTCCATACAAGCTGTACCAAAAGAAAGTAGGAGTAGCTATACTAATATCACATAAAATGGACTTTAAATGTAAAGACATCATAGACAAAGAAGAGCACTGCATAATAATAAAAGGGACAAATCACTAAGAGGAAATAACAGTCATAAATGTTTATGCTCCCAATCAAGGAGCTTCAAAGTACATGAGGCAAACAATGGCAAAACTGAAGGGAGTGATAGACGTTTAAATTATAATAGTATGAGACTTCAATACAATATTCTCCTCTATAGATAGAAAAAACAGGCAGAGGATCAACAAGGAAATAGAAAATTTAAACAATTTGATAAATAAATTAGGCCTAACAATCATAAATAGATTGTCACACCTCAAAACACCAGGATATACGTCCTTCTTTAGTACTCATGGTACATTCTCCAGGATAGATTATATGCTGGGGCACAAAACAGATCTTTATAAATTTAAAAAAGATTGAAATTATTCAAAGCATTTTCTCTGTTCACAATAGAATGAAGTTGGAAATCAATAAAGAACCAGAACCTAAACAAATATATGGAGATCAAATAAGGTGCCTGTGGGTCAAAGAAGTAATTGCTATAGAAATTGATAATTATCTGGAGATGAATGAAAATGATAATTTGACATATCAGAACTGATGGGATGTAGCCAAGGTGATGATGATAGGGAAATTTACTGCAGTAAATGCCTATTTAAAAAAGAAGACAGACCAAACATCAAGGCCTTAACTGCTCACCTGAAGGAACTAGAAAAAGAACAGCAAACTAATCCCAAAGCAAACAGAAGAAGAGAAATAACAAAGGTTAAAGCTGAATTAAATGACATGGAGAACAAAAGAACAATAGAAAGGACCAACAAAATAAAAAACTGGCTCCTTGAGAATATAAATAAAATTGATGGACCCCTAGGTAGGCTGACAAAGAAAAAAAAGAGAGAGGACTCAAATAAAATTAGAAATGAGAGGAAGGTGGTTACTGGAGATCTTGACGAAATAAAATCATAAGAGGATACTATGAACAACTATAAACTGACAAGACAAATGAGATGAAATGGATTAATTCCCAGAAACACATGAAAAATCTACACTAACTCAAGAAGAAACAGAAAATCTCAACAAATCAATCCCAAGTAAAGAGATTCAATTAGTACCCAAAAACCTTCCTACAGAGAAAAGCCCAGGGCCAGATGGCTTCTAAGGGGAATTTTATCAACCATTCCAAAAATAACTAACAATTCTACTCAAGCTTTTCAAAAAAAAAAAAAGAGAGAGAGAGAGAAAAGGAACACTATTTAATCATTTTATGAAGCTAATGTTACTCTAACACCAAAACTGAGTAAAGACCTCAGACCAATTTCGCTAATGAATCTGATGCAAAATACTAGCAAAAATACTCAACAAAATACTAGCAAATTGAATCCAATGACACCACGACCAAGTGGAGTTTGCAAGGAATGCAAGGGAGTTTCAACACAAGAAAATCAATCAATGTAATACAACACATTAACAAATTGAAAGGGAAAAATCACATGATCATCTCAATTGATGCTGAAAAAGCACTTCACAAAATTCAACAGCCTTTTCTGATAAAAACACTTCAAAAGGTAGGAATCAAAGGAAACATCCTCAATATGATAAAGAGCATATATGAAAAACCCATAACCAGCATCCAACTCAATGGTGAGAGACTGAAAACTTTCTCGCTAATATTGGGAATGAGACAAAGATTCCCTCTGTCACCACTATAATTCAACATTGTACTAGAAGTTCTAGCTAGAGCAATCAAGCAGGAACAAAAAATAAAAGCCATCCACACAGAAAAGGAAGATCCACTGAAGTGGGACAAAATAACCTGTTCAATAAATGGGCATGGGAGAACTAGATTTTTATAGCTTAAAAAATGAAAGAGAATATTTACCTTAAGACCCTATACAAAAACTAACTCAGAGTCGATCAAAGACCTAAGTATAAGAACCAATACCATAAAACTTCTTGAAGAAAATATAATGAAACATCTTCCAGACCTAGGAATAGGAGGTAGCTTCCTGAACTTTATACCTAAAACACAAGCAATGAAAGTAAAAATAGATAACTGGGAACTCCTCAAAATCAGAAGCCTTTTGTGCCTCAAAATCTTTGTCAAAAAATTGAAGAAGCAGTCAACTCCATGGGAGAAAATATTTGGAAACCACATAATGGATAAATGTTTGATATCCTGTATACATAAAGAAATCACACAACTCAGCAACAAAAGAACAACCAACCCAATTATAAAATGAGCTAAATATATGAATAGGCATTTATCTGAAGAGCAAATACAGGTGGCTAAAAAGCATACAAAGAGATGCTCATTTTCATTAGCTGTAAGGGAAATGCAGCTCAAGACTACAATGAGATTATCACTCACATCTGCAAGAATGGCTGTTATTAAACAAAAAGGAAACTACAAATGTTGGAGAGGATGTGGAGAAACTAGAACACTTATGCACTGCTGGTGGGAATGTATGATGGTATAGTCGCTATGGAAGATTGGTGGTTCCTTAGAAAACTAAATATCAAGTTGCCCTATGACCCAGCAATACCACTACTCTGTATGTACCCAGAAGAGCTGAAGTAGAGACATAGAGATTTGCACACTGGTGTTCATAGCAGCATTATTCACAACTGCCAAAAGACGGAAGCAACCCGAGTGCCCATCAGCAGACGAGTGGATAAACAACATGTGATATATACATACTAAGGAATACTATTCAGCAATAATATGAAATGAAGTCCTGAACACATGAAAAGATGGATGAACCCTGAGGACATAATGCTGAGTGAAATAAGGCAGTCACAAAAGGATAGGTGCTGTATGATTTTGCTTTTATGACCATGGTAAGGTAAACTCAGAGCTTTATAATATAGGATATAGGGGACCTAGAGGTACACAGAAGCTAGAGATGGGTGAACAGTTATTTAATGAGGTTGAGCTTCAATGTAAGGGGACGGATAGAAGTGAAGGCAGATCATTAGTGGATTTATAAGTAATATCGCCATATTGGAGGTAAACATGATTGAAAGGGGTTGTATAGAGCCATGCATCCCACTGGTTAACACCACAAATATAAATACATTCTTGTATGAAGTACTTCAAAGGTATGAACCTTCTACAAAGAGTTTATAATAACAGGATATAGCGGTAAAACTACTATTGCATGCTATGGGCTATTTTTAGCAGGAAGACATCAACAGTATCACAGCAATACTAAGGTAAATAATGGGGTGGAGGGAGCAAGAGTTAAGGGGAGGTTTGGATTTTCTATTTGGTGAGGGTGTATTTACCAGTTATTTTTCTCTTGGGGGCAATTAAAATTGTCTAAATTAAGAGTGTTGATGGACTATTGATTTGGGCATTATACATGATGCCCAACGGATGGAGATGGCTGAAGGATACACTGACTGAGGATTAGAATGGCAAACTGTGATGTATATATATGATCAAATATTGTGCTGCTACAGAAAGGAAAGAAGTTGTGGGCATGCAATATTGTGAATAAACCTGTGGGACGTTATGTGATACAAAATAAGCCAGAAACGAAAGAGCAAATATCGCATGGTCTCATTCAGAAAATACTTACGGGAAAATGGGGGCCTAGATTGTAAGCTCTTATAGCAGTTACATTTAGTCCACAGCACTAGATTTTATTTCTAGATATTGAGAGGTTGTGCTATATATGTATAATCTGTTATTTCCCTGGAACTTTGGGTACCTGTGTGATACTTAATACTCAGAGTAGGAATAATGCAGTTCCGACGATCAGTATTGCCACATTCAACAACTGTTAAAAAAAATTGAAAAAGAGATCAAGCTTCAGGTAGAGATAAAAACAAAGCTGATCAAGTCAGAACTAAGGTAAATCATAATACAGGGGTAAGGAAGACATTGTCTGTATTTAGAACACCTACTTTATGAAACCAAAGAAAGAAAGGTTTATTTTGTCCATAACTTAAATTTTCTGTAACACATAATCTAACCCAACCTCTGTGGATAGATAATTTAAACAACCCAAACACAGGGAGCCCAGAATGGGAATGAAGGCTTGTTATTCTTTATAGCTTAATGTAATGGCTGAATACATCCCAGAGTATGTTGAGAAGATAATTAAAAAGTATTGGCAGGGACAGAAGAAAAAATATGATGCTATAAACTTTACCACCAGGGAAATCCCTGATACTGTCTCAAACATTAGGGACTCCTAAATCTATAGGCCAAACCCTTAACTTGAAGCTTGCTCTTGTGAAGCTTGTTTATATAGTGGAGAAGTTTAGCCTACCTAGAGTTATGCCTAAGAGTTACTTCCAGAGGACCTCTTTTGTTGCTCAGATGGGGCCTCTTTAAGTCCAAGTGGAATCATTAACTCCCCTCACCTATGTGGGACATGAGACCCAGGGGTGAAAGACTCCCTGGCAACATGGGATATGACACACAGGGTGGAGCCTGGCCCTGGCACTGTGGGATTAACAATGCCTTCCTGACCAAAAGGGGGGAAAGAATTGTTAACAAATAAAATATTAGGGGCTTAGTGAGCTCAAATACAGTTGAGAGGCTACATTGGAGGCTGCTTTTATGCAAGCTTTAGCTAGATATTGCTATTTACTATGGTTTGCCAAACTTCAACCAAAACCATTCCCACCAACCCTAAAGAACACTTAGGGTTTTATCTGAGATTCCACAAATGTTCCTTGTACTATTATTACTTTACAGAAACCTACGACCTCCAGTTGGATTCCTAAGCCAGATAAATCCTGAAATGCAGAGAGGCTAGCTTCTCTAGAACATCAACCAGTTCCATCCTCCAATCCCATATTATTGGTAGCCCTTTCCAACATGAAAATTTGGAATGGGTATAGTCCAAATACCCTTAAAGATTGGTGGAAATTTCAAAGGGGAAGGTGGAGCTATACAGAGAATTTAGGATTTAACAAATGAGTATGACTGCTGAATCATTATATTGATATTTCATTTAGTCTCCACTGTTTTGGAACAGCTAGAAGTAAAAACCTAAAATTGTGGAATTGTAACCCATACCAAACTCTGAAATCTGTTCTACAACTAATTGTTATGGTGTGCTTTGAAATGTATTGGTTTTTTTTTTTGCATATATATTATTTTTCACAATTAAAAAAAATATGGACTGAACCTAGTACTTGTTTCTGACAAATAAAATGTGGTGAAAATGAATGTCACTTCCAAGACTCGGTTATACAAGATTGTGACCCCTATTTTACTTTCTTTCTTACTTGCTCTTCTCACTTGTTCCCTCTGATGAATCAAATTGCCATGCTGTGAGATACGGAGAAGCTCTCTTGTAAGGAAATTAGGGTTTTTGTCCAAAAACCAGCCAAGACCAAAGGGCCTCCAACAGCCAGGTTTGTGAGCTTGGAAATGACCTCACTCTAGTCCAGCCTTGAAATGACTTGAGATTCACTGAACCAGAGGTCCCTGCTAAACCTGGTTCAGATTCCTGAACTACATAAATGTGAGATAAATATTGTTCTAAGCCATAAAATTTTGGAGAAATTCATTAGGCAACAATAAATAAGTAATGCATTCATTATGTAGTTTGTTTTGCCGTATCTTAGACAAATTTAAATTAATATGTTTTTACAAGTCAATAAATTGAATTATTCTTAAAATCTTTCAATATTGGGATATACCAGCTACAATGGAAAATGATTGTATCTAAAATGGGAAAGAGAAAAGCAAAGTGAAATATTTTTCTTAATTACCTATATTAAACTTATGCTTGGACTCTATAAAGATATTAGAAATGGGCTGTCTTGAAGATGAGAAATATCTTTAGAATTGTGCACTTAAAACAATCCCAATGGATCCAATTCCAACCCAAACAAGATCTTTGGGGAAGTGATCAGATATTTTGAGACTTCTTACACTTTTATTTTACTGCTTATTTTGGAGTAATTTTAAACTTATAAGACAGTTGCAAATTACAAACTTACACAGAGAACTCCAAAATAATCCTACCCCTCCAGATAACAAGATCCACCAATTTTAACATTTGCCACCTTTGCTGTATCATTCTATTATCTATTATCTATCTACTATCTGTCTATTTTTGAGACTAGATTGCACACATCATATTCCTTGAATACATAACATTTTCTTGCACGTTTCCTATTAAATAGATATTCAGTTATGCAATCATGTTAACTACAGTTATCAAGTTGAAGAAATTTAATGTTGCAATAAACCTTACTTTCTATGTTTTAATATTTTCTTATGTTCCAATAATGTCCTTCTGAGCCCTTTCTCTTCCATTATTAGATCCTATGTAGTATCATGTATTATGTGTAATTGCTATTATCTCCTAATTGTGGAAACATATGTGCAACATCAATCTTCCCATTCCAGCTCCTCCAACTCCCACACCATTTAGTGGGATTAATCATATTCAGAATGTTGCTTGACTGCACCACCATCCATTTCTAGAACTTTCTCTTCACCCCAAACAGAAACCTCATATTCAATATACATTAAATCTCAATTTCCCACGCCCACACCCTTGTCACCCTGCACTCTACTTTCTGTCTCTGAGTTTGCATATTATCTGATATTTTTTGTACTTACCATGGAGCTTAAATTTAAAATCTCAAATCTATAACAATCTCATTTGTTTTGTTACCAACTTAAATAGTATGCACAAATTATGCTCCAACAAAACTTTATCTCCCCATCTTTATGTAGTTCTTGTCACAAATTACATAACGTTATGAGGCCCAAATCACTGATTTCTAATTGCATTTTATGCATTTGCCTTTTAGATTCTGTTTAAAGTAAGAGTGGAGTTACAAACCAAAAATATAATACTGCTGGCATTTATACTTACCCCAGTTGTTATTCTTACCAGAGTTCTTTATTCCTTCATGCAGCCTCCCTGATCCTTTTAGTCCATACCTCTTTTCTTGGACATGTATATATGGTCCTAATAATCCCCTTATTTACACAGCACAAATGTCCCTTCTTCCCTGGGAACAAGCTTCCTCACAGTCCTGGGCAGTGCACTGTATGTCCTACAGCCAGTAATCTGTTGTTCCAGGTAGCAGAACTTGACTGTTCTCCCACACTGTTCTATAGAATAGCTTCATCAGCTGCCTTCTATGCACATGGCAGGTTCAATAGAAGACAGATTGGCCCAGACATAAATGTTCCCAGCATGCAGAAAAGGGTTATTTTGCTCCCTCTGTAACTGAGACCAGAGATCTGCACTGGGAACTGATGAGGGTTGGGTAGAGGGGCAATCCAAGCCACTATGAGATTCTACTTCTTTTAAACAGCTTTTTCTGGATTAGGTGTTTGCCCTATTACTGCAATCCTTCAACTGCTTTCTGGAGTTTTTAGAAAGATGATTCTGCCAATTCTCGCTGGTTGCTCAAAGCTTCTGTTTCCTTGTAGTTTAATATGGAATTAGAATTACACTGTGTATAACTGTGATACATTTGATATAGACTGGTTGTATTTGAATTGCACAAGAGAATGGTCCCAATGAATTTCAGGAGGTAAGCAAAAGCCAAATTCATCTTTCTATCAAGTGTAACATTCTGTTACTTGAAAAATGATAGTACTTTTTTGCCGAGTATATTCTGGCAATGACTTTCAGATTTATTCATCTGTAATCTAGGGAGAAATAAGGAAACTGATGATGGAGGAGGGAATATAGAGTAGCAGAAAGGATGAATGAGATATAATGAATGTGGTCATTATACTTACACATATTTTTAAGAAAACTTTGATTGAAGTATATCACTTATGTAGAAGAATGCAGAAATCATACATGTTCAAATTTATTATACCCAATGAATTTTCACAAAGTGTACATGCCTATATACACAACATTCAGATAAAAAAAATCACACATAACCTATACTCTAGAGGCTGTGTTTGAACTCACTTCTGGTCACCTCCATCCAAGAAGGATAACCACTTTAATATATCTGTAAAGCCTCTGACCTCATTTTTGGTATTTGACAGCTGACTTCTTAAGCTTCACCATCCCTTTCTCTTTTGGCCTCACATCTGTATGAGGTGATAAGAAGCCATATGAGCTTGCATCCTTTGTGGCTGATAGTTAATTTTAATATCACCTCCATGGGAACTGATCCCAAACCCACATCATTTGCTTTGCCCAAACCAACCCTACCTGCTTGTGTCCACACAGCTCTCCCCAGAAGTCCTTCTTGTGAGTAATACACTTTCAAATTCTCTTGGTGCATGGAGTATGTGCTGGTTTGAAAAGATGTATGTACCCTAGAAAAGCCATATTTTAATCCTAATCCCATTTTGTAAAGGAAGTCATTTCTTCTAATCCCTATTCAGCACTGTATGTTTGAAACTGTAATTAGATAATCTCTCTGGAGATGTGACTCAATCAAGATTGGTTATTAGACTGGATTAGGTGGAGATATGTCTCCACCCATTCGGGTGGGTCTTGATTAGTTTACTGGAATCCTATAAAACAGGAAACATTTTGGAGAAAAGGAGATTTGGAGGGAGCAGAACAACATAGCCATGAGAAGCAGAGAGTCCACCAGCCAGTGACCTTTGGAAATGAAGAAGGAAAACACCTCCCAGGATGCTTCATGAAGGGAAGCCAGGAGAGAAAGCTAGCTAATGATGCCGTGTTCGCCACTTGCCTTTCCAGATAAGATAGAAACCCTGACCCTGTTTGCCATGTGCCTTTCCACTTGAGAGAGAGACCCTGAACTTCATCGGCCTTCTTGAACCAAGGTATCTTTCCCTGGATGCCTTAGAGTGGACATATCTACAGACCTGTTTTAATTGGGACATTTTCTCAGCCTTAGAACTGTAAACTAGCAACTTATTAAATTCCACTTTATAAAAGCCACTCCATTTCTGGTATATTGTTTTCCAGCAGCTAGCAACTAGATCAGCCTTGACATGCAAATCAAATTTTGGGTGGATTCCTCCTGTTTTTATAGGTCATTGTGTAACAATATAGTAGAATATTTTTGCTTAGTTTTGAATTTTATGTTAATGGAATGACTTTTTTTTACACAGTGCTATATTTGTGAGACTTATCCATGTTGATGGGTTTATCTGTAGCTTCTTCATACTTATTATGGAACAGATTTCCACTGAATGAACACATCAAAATTTTGTATATACATTTTACGATTGATAGACGTATCATCCAGGGTTCTCCATAGAAACAGAACCATATATGATATAAAATTTTAAGCAATTTGTTCGTCTGATTGTGGGGACTGACAAGAACAAATTCCTTAAGGCAGACTGCAGCTGGATATTTCAGTAAGAATGATATTGAAGTTTTAAGTTTGAATTCTTTAGACAGGAGCTCAGTAAAGAAGGGAAGGTATAGTTTTGAGCCAGAATTACTTCTGATTCCTGGAGCCTTTAGCGATAGCTTTTAAGACCCCCAACTGATTGGATAAAACCTATCAACAATATTTAGGGTAATCTCCTTTACTTAAAGTCAACTGATTGTAGATGCTAATCCCATCTACAAAATACCTCCACAGCAATAATTAGGCCAGTGCTTGACCAATGAACCTAGTCCAGTTCACACCTAAAATAAACATCAAATGGATATTGGTTATTTCTATTTTGGAACAATTACAAACAGTGCTGGAATAAATTTTGCTACATGTCTTCTTCTGGGCATCAATTTAGGAATGGCCAGATGGTTCCTAGGCCAGATAAAACCTGAAACCCAGTTATCAGTCTCTCCAAAGCATCAACCAGTTGCATCTCCCTCCCCTATAATGTTGACACTCCTATTCAACATGAAGAAGTTAGAATGGTCGTGGCAAAAGGATCAAAGGAGGAGGAGGAGATACGATTTAACAAATGAATAATTATAATGAAATTTCTTTTTATTCTCCAGTGTCTCAGAGCAACTAGAAGGAAATAACTGATAGTGTAGAACTATAACCCATACCATACAGTGAAATTTGTTTTATAACTACTTCTTAAAATGTACTTTGAAATGTATCACTTTTTTGCATATATGCTATATTTCACAATAAAAATTATTAAAGAAAATTTAGGAGTATAATTGCTGAGTTCTCAGTACAAGAATATTTATTGTTGGCAGATAGTGTCAAATAGTTTTTCAAAGTGGTTATGCCAATTTATACTCACAGAGTTGCAGTTGTTCCATATAGTAACTATGCTGGTTTGAAATGATGTATAGACCCTAGAAGAGCCATGATTTAATCCTAATCCCATTTTGTAAAGGCAGCCATTTCTTCTAATCCCTATTCAGCATTGTATGTTTGAAACTGTAATTAAATCACCTCCCTGGAGATGTGATGTGATCGAGACTGGTTGTTAAATTGGATTAGGTGATGACATGTCTCCACCCATTTGGGGGGATCTTGATCAGTTTCTGAAGTCCTGTAAAAGAGGAAACATTTTGGAGAGGGGGATTCAGAGAGAGTGTAGAATGCTACAGCACCGTGAAGCAGAGAGTCCACAAGCCAGCGACCTTTGGAGATGAAGAAGGAAAATGCCTTCGGGGAGCTTCATAAAACCAGAAGTCAGGAGAAGAAGCTAGCAGATGATGCCATGTTCACCATGTGCCCTTCCACCTGAGAGAGAAACCCTGAACTTCATCAGCCTTCTTGAACCAAGGTGTCTTTCCCTGGATGCCTTAAATTGGACTTGTTTTAATTGGGACATTTTCTCGACCTTAGAACTGTAAACTAGCAACTTATTAAATTCCCCTTTTTAAGAGCCTTTCCATTTCTGGTATATTGCATTCTGGCAGCTAGCAAACTAGATCAGTAACTAACACAAAATATCCATATTTTAAATTTTAGTCATGGTGGAGGAAGTAATGGCATCTTATTGTGATGTTGAGGTGTATTTCTCATATGAATACTAATGTTGAATGTTTTTTCATGTTTAATAGTCTATTTGAAATCCACATCTATGAAGTGGTATATTCAAGATTTTTGCTCATTTTCAATTGCTTCTTTCTCCTGTATAGATATACTGACATTTATGTTATATTTTTTATATGAGTAATTTGTGAAATATATGTATAGCACTCTCCTTAACTATTTGAAATAATTCAAAATTATTACAGAATTAGGTCTGCAAATTTCTATATGAAAAAATATTTAATTAAAATTTTATTCTCTTAAAAGATATAGGAATATTCAGGGCGGTATGATGGTGGCTCAGTGGCAGAACTCTTCCCTGCCGTGCCGGAGACCTGGGTTCAATTCCCAGTGCCTGCCCATGCAAAAACAAAAACAACAACAAAACATATAGGAATATTCAGATTTACAACATCTTTTACATCTTTTTTGGAACACTGAGATTTTAGACATGCAATTATTTCATCTAAATTGTCAAAGTCATTGACTAATGAAAAAAATCTTGAAAATACAGATACTATAACAAGATCCAGACTCTTTTGAAGAGTAGTAATGAGATTAAATTCAGTGTCCTAACTATCAGAATTGTGTAAACTGTCTCAGCATCCATCTCACTTTGCCTAACCTACTTTCCTCAATATTGACCTCTGGCATAAACACAGAACCCAAACCTTCATCTGTGGCCACCACCCACACAACACATTTGACTCACCCAATACTCACAACTAGTCCCAAATGATAAGCTAACCACTCTACTGTGTGGGTTTGAATCTATTGTGTACCCCCAGAAAAGCCAAGTTCTTTAATTCTCATTCAATATTTTTCCCTGGATGCCCTAATTTGGACACTCATGGCTTTGTCTCAATGTGGACATTTTCATGGCCTTAGAACTGTAAACTTGCAACTTAATAAATTCTTGTTTTTAAAAGCCATTCTGTTTCTGGTACATTGCATTCCAGCAGCTTGCAAACTAGAACACACACCCACTTTTGGGTCCCTAATCCCTTTCCCTTTTCACCTGTGTTTGCTTTAAAGTAACCAATCCTTGACTCATGTGGGACATCTAACTTCTACCCCTGGAATATAATAAAGGCCCAAGTCCATAGGTCTCTCTCACTCTGACTGTAGGCTCTCACCTACAGATTGAGCCACCCAAGCCAATCACACTTCTTGTTTATTCCTTGGGGCATCCATCCCTCTCTCTGGGACTTATGAATAATAAGCCATATTTTCTCATGCATTGTATTATTCTCCCATAGTCTTACATTTGACCTCTATCCAGCCCCAAATTCAAAATTTAACTTAAATGATTCATTCCATTAGAAAATAAATAAATAAATATATACATCATGACCATATTTGAGCCCAGTGAGCAATAAAATAAAAGCATGTCAAAAGAAATGTCTGTAGTTGCAAAACATATGGTCAAGAACCTCATTAAAAGCCTGTAATGTTTTGACAAGGGTGCTAGGTAAACACAAAGGTGAAAGACTAGTTTTCTCAACAGATGGTATTGGGAAAACTGGACAGCCCTATGTAACAGAATGACGTTAGACCCCTATCTCTCATCATGTACAAAAATTAACACAACCTAGGTCAAAGATCTAAGTAAAGGAGCTAAAACTATAAAATTCTTGGAAGATGACATGGGGCAAACCTTTATGGCTGAGATTTGGTAATGGCACCAAAAGCATGAACAACAAAAGAAACAAGAGATAAATTTGACTTCATAAAAATTAAAAACTTTAATGCATCACTGTATATTACCAAGAAAATGAGAAGACAATAGAATGGAAGGAAATAGTTGCAAATCATATATTGGATAAGGACTTAATATTATGAATATATCCAGAATTTTTACAACCTAACAACACAGAGACAAACAACCCAATTAAAAAAAAATGAGCAAAGGACTTGAGTAGACATTTTCTTCCATAGAAGATATACGAATAGCCTATAAGTATATGAAAAAATGTTCAAGATCATTAGCCATGAAAAGAAAAGTGATGGGGATGCCAATTCACACCCATAAGTAGGGCCATTATTTATTCCATTGTTTGGCTATGCTACATTTTCTTTTTTCATTTATCAGTTGATGGACCTTTGGGTTGTTTCCACCCTTTGCTTATTATTGAATATGGCTATAAACATTTTTGTACAAGTTTTTGCCTGAACATACATTTTCGTTTCTCTGTGGGAAGAACTGCTGGGTCATATGGTAATTCTATGATTAATCATTTGAGGAACTTCCAGGCTGTTTTCCAAACTGACGATCTCATTTTGCATTCCCACCATCAATGTATGACAGTTCTGATTTTTCCACATGCTCACTGATGCTTATTATCTTACTTTTGATTCTAGTCATTCTCATAGGTGTGAGTGGTATCTCATCATGTTTTTCAAATCTACTGTGGATCCCTTCTAGTGTATTTTAACTTCAGTTATTATACATTTCAACTCCAGAATTTCCATTTGATTCTCCCTTGTAGTTTTTATATCTTTATTGACATCCTCTATTTGATGCAACATTGTCATACCTTCCTTTACTTTTATTTCTTTTAGGTGCATGGTCTGGAAATTGAACCCAGGTCTCCCGCATGGAAGGTGGGCATTCTAAACACTGAACTGCCTGTGCACCCCTACCCTTTACTTTTTAAATCATGGTTTCCTTTAGTACCTTGAACAGATTTATAATGGCTATTTTGAAGACTTTGTTAAATCCAACATCTGTTTTGTCTCACAGGCAATTTCTGTTGCCTACTCTGGTGTAGGGGACATGATTTTCTGTTTCTTTGTGTGTTTCATGATTTTTTCATTGGAAACTGGATATTTTAGATAACCTATTGTAGCAACTCTGTGTATTGCTCCCCTCCCAAGATATGCTATTGTTTTGGGCTTGTTTATTCTTGAGCAACTGGTTGGATTATTTCAATAGAGTCTATTCCTGGTGTTAAGCCTCTGATTTTGCTCCTCAGGATGGCAGCTTTGGATATACTCAGTCATCATGGAAAGATAATGGTTTGACAGGGCTCTTTGTCTCTGTCTGTGACCTCACCCACTTGTTAAACTACAATAATTGCTGGTTGATTTCTTTATTGTTTTAAACAATGTCTGGGGATATAAATTGTTCCATAGATTAAGCCAATCAAATTTAGGCTAATTTGAAGGGATAGTTCCTGAGGTTTGTATTTGAATTTGTTTTATTCCAAGTAGGCTCCTCCAAGGTGTTACTCCCCACCCAAGTTCTTTTGAGAAAAATTAGCCAGCCTACAGTTTAGTCTTCATATCCAATGAATCTAACAATTGTATTCCAAATGCCTTTCACTAAAACTTCCAATTTTTTGAAAGTGCCCTTAGGCTTCAACTTCTCAAGACTTTGTTGAAAATGAGTAAATGACTTTGGGAGATTAGGAGGTGTTTTTCCTCTCACATCTCACCTATAGGGCAAAATCTCTGAGTCATGGCTCTTGTGCTGAAGGTAGGGAGCTGAGTGCTTAGCGGAGGGTGGGGCAGTAGCCACAAGTCTCCTTGGCTTGCCTTTCTCAGTATGGAGCCACCATCTTAAGAGTCAGGACAAGGGGGATCAGGGCTCCAGTGTACTTAGTGGCATTTCATCATAAGTTGAAGAAGAGAGCTCCCATTTCTCAACTGCACTCACTTGGAACTTAGCTTCTGCATCAGGTAGCTGGAGGCAGGAGAAGATATGAGAACATCCTTCCCCTTCTGAGAAGATAATGCTATGACTGTAAACTGGAGGAGAAGAAACTGTTCTTGGCTGCTCCAATCTAGAGTGGATTTTCTATCTTGCTGAGTTGGGAGGGGTGAGAGGAAGAGGGAGTTGGTTCAGATATCCAGCCCTTGATGTTATTACTGAATTTTAGAATTTCTTGAGTGGATTTTTATTCATTTGCTGTATTTTCTGTCATCTGCTGCATGTCTTTGTAAAGGCTTTAAATGGTTGCTTTGTTCTAATTTTCACATTTCACTGAGGAGTGGGTCCATGGAGCGCCTCACAGGTAAGAAATCCCTCCTGTCAGTAAAGCTTAAGTATTCTGAAGACAGTAAGTTTTAAAGGTCATGTCTTTATTAAGAAAACAAAGAAGAAATAAGGTCCACTTTTTGCAGCATAATTTTAATTAATGAGAAATTGAAGTTTAAAAATTCCATTACTATTCTTCTTTTAATTTCATCCCTCAGAACAGTATTTATTAAATGACAATAATGAAAAAATGTTTATTTAAAATAATGAAAGCCCTGGTTAGGTTATTTACTCTTCCTGTGTTTTTATGTAACCTTATGCATACTCAGGAACAGTGTTCGTCACATTGTCTAACCTATGCCTCTCTTTTCCTTAGGTTATAATAAGGATTGGCACAGTTAAGATTTTATATTATTTATTGTTTTATGACAATATTGGGGCATAATATGAATTCAATGAACACTTTTGAATTAATGGAACAAGTATACATACTTAAAGAGTACAAATCTGTGAGTCCAATGTAACTTACAAAGGTTTATTTATGTTAATCAAACTGATAGTTTTCTTGTCCACAGGTTTAATGTGGGTGAGCTAAATTAAAATGTGTGCATGGTATTAAAATGCTAAAGCAAACTATGGCTGCTCTTAATATTTGAAAGTAGTAACACTGCTGGAATAATTATTCGGTTCCAGTAGTGAAGAGGTTGTAAAATGAAGTCTCTTCCCTGCCCTAGAAAATGAGAGATCAAAATAGTTTTATATGAGTTAACTTCAAGTAATTGATGATAAAATTCTATGACTTCAAAACAATTTGTTGTTGCCTATTGTAAGCTAGATCCTATGCTATATGAAGTAAAACCACAGACCCTAATTAAATGCATTAAGAGTGGAATAGAAACATAAGCAGTTGAAATAGAGAGTGACAGATTTTTCTAATGTGCATTGTCTTTGTTTCTAGGGTGGCCATAGCAAGGTATTGCCAACTGGGTGATTAATACAACAGAAATTCACTATTTCATAGTTTTAGAGTTGTAAATCCAAGATCAAGGTGTAAGAAGGGCCACGTTCTCTCTGAAGTCTACAGGAAAGAATCTGTTATATTCTTCTTGCCCATCAGCAGGAGAACACTGGCAATCCCTGTGTTCAGGCATAACTCAGTTTCTATCTCAATTATCACATGGCAATTTCTCTCCATAGCTAATAGCATGTTCCTCATTTCTGTCTGAGGCCTCATAAGAAGTATCATTAACATACATATTTCTGGCACTATTCTCTTTATGATGATCAATGTATTAAATAAGACAATAGAAACTTTCTTTGTAGCTTTCCTCACTTCTTCCTGAGATCTCACCAGAATTGCCCTTAACATGTATATTTCTAACAGACTCTTCAAGGCTGTGTAGGCTTTTACTATTGAGCAGCTTAAAATTTTTCCATCTTCTATTCATTACCCAATTCCAAAGCCATGTCCGGAATTTTATATTTGTTAAAAAAAAAAGCAGCACCTTACTTTCTTGGATGAAAAATTGTTTTAGTTTCCTAGAGCTGTCATAGCAAAGAGCCACAAGGTGGATGGCTTAAAGCAACAGAAATTTATCGTCTCACTGTCCTGGAGGTTAGAAGTCTGAAACCTACAGAGGAGAATCTTACCTTGCCTCTTGTTGGCTTCTGGCGGTTTGACTGCAAACCTTGTCTTCATTCTTTGCTTCATTTATCACATGTTCCTCTTCCTTGGGCCTATATGTGTCTCTCTTCCCCTTCTCATATGGTCACCATCCTTACTGAATGAGAGGCCCACCATGCTCCAGCATGACCATGTTTTAACTTAATTTCATCTCCAATGACCCTATATCCAAATGAACTCATATTCAAAGGTACCGAGAATTAGAACTTCACCATTTCTTTTTTGGGGAACACAATTAGACCTATCATGTGTGTATTGAAGCATAAAAGTGGACAACAAACCACACTTAGTCCCGGCAATGTGGGACTCCTAGAGATGAGCCTGGACCAGCATTGTGGGATTGAGAAAGCCTTCTTGACCCAAAGGGGAAGAGAATGAAACAAAATAAAGTTTCAGTGGCTGAGAAATTTCAAATAGAGTCAAGAGGTCATTCTGGAGGTTATTCTTATACATTATATAGCCATTCCTTTTTACTTTTTATTGTATATAGAACAGCTAGAAGTAAATACCTGAAACTGTTGAACAGTAATCCAGTAGCCTTCATTCTTGAAGATGAGCATACAATAGGTTGTTTTATGGGATGACCATATGATTGTGAAACCTTGTAACTGACACTCCCTTTATCGAGGGTATGGAAAATGAAGAAAATAAGGACCACAAAGTATATAAGGGGTAGCGGATGTTCTGGGTGTTCTTCTATTTTTGCTCTTATTTTTGATTTTTTGTAGTAATGAAAATGTTTAAAAATTGATTATGGTGATGAATGCAAAATTATATGTTGATACTGTGAACCATTGATTGTACACTTTGGATGATTATATGGTATGCAAATATATAATATATCTCAGTAAAATTGCATTTAAAAAACCCTATACTTAATACAAGATGTTTTAGAGGAAGCCTCTCAGAGCACATAAATCCTTTGGATGGTTTTAGTGACTGAATTAAGAAAGAATAAGACATTATTGGATAGGATTTTCTAGGAACAGAGAGCATCAAGGAAAAACATGGGGCCTTGAGGACTAAATTAACATTTAGAACCTCAAAATTTTCAGTACTTACAAGTCACACTCTTTATAAAAGGAAATTGGTCAGTTATGGGGCTGCATATATACAAAACTCTTTTTTTGTCCTGGATGAGTGATCTGTAGAGGGAATAAAAGTGTTCTTTGCATTTATAAATTTGTATGCTACTGTTGTCCTTGGTGAGAGTTGCTATAATGATGTGCTGAGGTCAACATTTTAAGCAGCATAAGAAAATATTACAGGCAGCATGATAACTACCTTGATATAACTGACCAAAATTTCTAGGCTGTAGGGTGAGTCTCAGTTATTTCAGGCAGAAGAGGACATAGATAGATAGATAGGCAGACATAGATACAGTAATTTTCATACACACAGTTGTTTGTTTAATTTTGGGTCAAAATAGCAACTTTTTTTCCAGCCATGAATGTTGCCTATAATGTAGTGGATTTTCTTTTGATGTGATTTATAAAGCAGAAGTATTCAAGTAAATTCTTAGGCACTGAGTTGAGTGAGAAATCATATTTAAATAATTTTGGAAGACCTCCTACTTGAATATTTTGAAATTCTATTATTTTCTCCTATACCAAAGAAGTCCTCCAATAGATCAATTCAATTAGATATTTAAAGAGAATGTGAGAACTATTTACTTGCTTTGAAGTGAGGCACTGTTTAAATTTATCAAGAATCTTCAATGCATTCTCAGTAAACTATAGTCCAAGAATGACCATCATATGCATCTTCTCATAGTTTGTAGGAATTTAACATATCAGGGCAATAGTGGGCCCCACTTCACATCTTCAGAAGTAACAATCTTACCCATTATTCTCACTAACCACACACAATCTCAGCACTGCCCACTTTGATCAAACATCCCATGATCGTGACATTTCTACCTGGATGCAGTTCAATCACCTATAAAATGTGAAAAATGGAATTCCTCTCCCAAGAATGCTTAGAGACCACTGTGCCTAATTATGCCCTGAGAATCACCAGATTAGTTATAAAGAATGAAATGCTTTCTTCATAGGTATAAACACATGCTTTAATGGACCATTGAAACAGAATTAAAGACTACTCTGTGTTATTAATTTTCTAGAATTTCTTAAGCTTCCATGAAGGAAAGGCACCGTGTTTTATAGTTCACATATGTATAACATATTTCTTTCCATTGTAACAGAATAATTAGTTCCAACTAAGGGTCATCGATGGAAGATGGTTCTGAGACTAAATGGAGGAACATTCTTTCATAAAAAAAAATGGATAAAATATATCTAAAGAGAAGAAGCATGTCAATTACTATATATTTTATGCTCATGGCTATTCATGAATGCAAACTCTATATATGGCTTGCCTTTCAAGCAACATACTATTAAAATTGTATAACAGGGATAGTAGAGTTGTGATTTCAACACAAATTTATACATTGAGCTGATTAATATTTTTTTGCATGCTGTATGGCCAGGGTCACATTTTATTCTTTTCCCAAGTGAGTATCTGGTTATTGTAGCACCATTTATTGAATTTTGTTTGTTTGTTTTTGGGAAGTGCATGGGCCAGGAATTGAACCTGGGTTTCCTGCATGGCAGATGAGAATTTTACCACTGAACTATGTTTTGCACCCCCTGAACTGATTATTTTAAATTTTCAAATGTATCTTTAAGTCTTCATAATCTTGCATGTAATTTTAACTCTCCAAAATCAGAAAATGCAAATACCATGTCATTTGCTAATATCATTAATCAATTACTTATGGAATGAGTCAAAATCCTTAGCAAGAAGATTATGAAATCTACACTTCAATTCTTGATAGTTCTCACTGGTTTTCCAAAATTTTCATTGTGTGGAATTTGACTAACTTTTGAACATTAGCTACATTAAATTAATAATTGTGGTTTCTGTTAATTTGCTTATTTTTTCCGTTTTCAGCTATTTAATTCCGAAATTACATATTTACTAGTATCCGCTTAGTAATGGGAAAGTATGTAGAGATGATAAAATGTAGTTCCTGATTTAAAAAAATAAAGGATCTGGCAACTTAAATTACAATCCATACACAAATAAATGCATGTACAAAATTAATCTAACCCATTTATATTGTTATAAATACTACCTAATTTTATCCTTCAATTAGTTTGGAACAGAGGAAGTAATGAATGTATGAAGTCTATCTATCCATCAATCTTGCTTTCTCTACAATATGAATGAAATAATGTACTTCTGGTTTCTATGGTTATTTGGTGTATAATTTCTGAACTACTACCTTCATATTGCTAATATTTGTGTTAAATTCTGAATAAATTATGTGAAGAGCATATAATTACCATTGGTGGGATTTCAGTGATATTTTACAGTTTATAAATATATATATATATATATATATATATACAAAGAAACATACATAGAAAAATAATATCACATTATTTTTTTCTGGACAATAGCTCTTTATTCTTGATTTCTCCTAACAAATCAATGTCAGTGGCTCCCCTAAGTAATGGTGCCCATGGTACTTATGCATGCTGAGTAGGAAAGGCCAGGATTAATGTTGAAAAATATTTAGCCTGCCTTCAATCACCCTTCCTCAATATTGGGGATTGAATCATGTCCTCCACAAAAGGCATATTCAGGACCCAACCCTTGGTCCTGTAAGCATGAACCCATTTGTATACAAGACTTTCAAAAATGTTATAAGTTACGGTGTGCCCCAACAGAATGAGGGTGGGCCTTTATCCAATAAGGCTGAAGTCCTTATAAGCAAAGGAAATAGGAAGCAGAAAGTGAAGCTATGAGGAGCTGCCAGAAGTTGGAAGTCAACAGAACCCAGAAGAGAAAGAACATCGTGCTGTATGTGTTACCATGTGATATTAAATGCAAGGAGCCCCCAACAATTGCCACTTACCAGAAAACAGTGAAACTGGGGTAAAGCAAGTCTTCTAGTCTCTGAAACCAGGAACCAATAAATTCTTGTCA
>PVIY010014267.1:0-56870 GCA_004026745.1 Myrmecophaga tridactyla | reverse complement strand
CTCTGCCCCACTCCACGAGCTCGTCTTTCTCGTCCCCCTCTCTGAGCTCATTGCCTCCCCAGGCAGCGTCCCCTCCACCAGCAGTTCCCCCTCTGCTCAGACCCAAGGTCGCGGTCTCAGCCTCCACCGCAGGGTACGTGGTCTGCCCCTCCCCTCCCAGGCCCTTAGACACAGGGTCCCCTCGGGCTGACCATGACCCTGACCGCCTGCCTTGCTGAGCCTCCGGGTCGGCGGGTTAAGTGAGGATAACGCCTCGGGGTTGTTTGGGAGTGAGTGCCGGCCGGCAGGAGGGTGCTCAGGGCACTCCACCTAACCCCCTGCTTCTGGAAACAAACTTGCCCTCAGAGGCCCCTGGCTTGCTGCCCCTGGAACTACTGTCCCGTCTCCTGACGTGACAACATCCCTGCCCCAGGCTCTGCTCTTGGCTGAGATCCTCCTGGCAGTCCAATCTTTAGCCCTGGACCCCACATCCCATGCCCTTCCATGCATGCCCTCGTGGGTGGGCTGGGTCCCTCTGGATGGAGACCCTTAGATGCCCGAAGTCTGACCCCCACCCCACCCCACCTGGTTTTCTGGCCACCACCAGCATGTCCCACTGGCTCTCCCCGTGGCCCCATGGGCCATCCAGACTTCTTCCGGGGCTCCCGTTCAGACCACACCATCCAGGCCACACCGTCCAGGCCACGCCATCCCGGTCACGCGGCTTGGTGAACCTGGCTCTAGGGCCACACGTTCCTCCAGGGGATGACAATCCCTGCACTCCTTCTCTCTCTCCCCACACCCAGTGCTGTGCTACATTCCTGCAGGCGCTGGCGTTCTCGCCTCTCGCTGCCACCTGTCTGGCCAGCAGCCCACTCAGAACAGAGCCTTCCAGCTCAGCATGCTGGGTGAGGGGGAGTGTTGGCCGAGAGCTGGAGCCGCGACTCACCCCAAGGGGGCTGCAAACCAGGGGGTTCTAGCAGAGTCCGAGGGCTGCCCTGCAACCACGTGCAGTGCCCAGAGCCGCTGCCAGTTTCCAGGGAGGCTCCTGCACAGCACCATGAGGCCTCCAGGCTAGGAAAGCCCCATTGCCTAGAAGACCTGCGCTCCATCAAAGACCCTGCGGAAAAGAGCTTCCTGCAGGACCACAACCAGGCTGGGGAGCTCTGACCCACCAACACACACACAGAGTACTGCGTATACACAGGCATACACACAGCACACACACACACACGCATGCATGCACACACATTCACACACATGAAGACATACACACACCTGCACCCATGCTACACACATGGATGCACACATGACACACACATGCACACATACACATTCACACCCAAACATAGGTGTGTGCACACACAACAATGCACATGTACACACGGACACATGTGTGCACATGTGACACACATACACACATGTACACGTGCATGCATATGCACACAGAGACGCACAGGCATGTGTGTGCACACGCACACATGCACACACCCACACATACACATGTGTGCACACATGATAGACATACACACATATTAACACACATACTAACACAACGGCAGTTACATATATATGCACGTATTCATGAATACGTAGAATAAGCATATACACATTCTTACACAAACTTTGCACACAACCACAAACATACATACACACTAATACACATTCTCACACTCGTTTCATACATAGTCACACACATGCACATACACTTTTCTCACACACACATACATACCCATATACTCACACTCGCATACATACATGCGCCCACATTAGCCCACATCTGCACACTCTCACACCCATATTGTCAGAGAACAGCATCACACCCCCCACAAAAGGCAGGTCCTGTGGGTATGAATCCATTTGTTAGCAGGACCTTTGACGATGTTAGCCAAGGTGCCCGCTCTGAGTGACGGGGCCTCAGTCCACTAGGGCTGAGGCCTCCATGTGCAAAGGCAATTAGACACGGACGGAGCAGCCACGGGGGGGGAGAAGCTGGAAGTCAGTGGAACCCAGAGGAGAAGGGAGACACCATCATGTGCCTTCCCATGTGACAGAATAGCCAAGGAACCCTAAAGATTGCTGGCCAGCCAGAAGATGCTGACCCTAGGGGAAACTAGACTTTGAAACCATGAGCCAAGAAATTCCTGTTGCTAAACCACCCCACCGTACAGTATTTGTTTTAGCAGCTGAGAAACTACAACACATACAAACACACATACATGTACATATTTATACTCATATTTATGAGCACACAACTATACATACCATGCTCACACACGTTCATACACACATACACAGATATACACACACACATATACACACAAATGCACAACACCCATACGTACACACACATACACTCACATATACATATTCATACATTCAGACCCATTTACACACACATTCACACTCACACCCATTCCTACATACATATACACATGTACACACACATGCACACACACTCATACATATACACACATATTTACACTCATGCCTGCACAGCCACTATACACACATTCATACGGATTTCCACACACACACACACGGGCTCCTGCACTTTCCTGTCCTCTTGCTCCCTCCTGGCTCTCCTTCCTGCCTGCTCAGGAGAATCACCTGGGAGGACGTGCAGGGACGCTGGTGCCGCCTGCCAAGCCTAGGAGGAGCCGCAGCCCACCTGCCTCCAGCTCCAGCTGGTTGTGGGCTCAGAACTAGGCCCTGTCTTGACCCCCTTTGCTGGGCCCCCTTCCTTAGAGACAGAGACTTGGGGTGCAGGGTCCTCCCGGATCCCCAGGCCAGGTGCAAACCTCCCCCCAGGGGTCCCACATGGCTGGGATGCCCCCGAGCTGCCCCAGCTCGGCTACCCCAGCTTGGCCGCCCCGGCCCTTACGCTCTGCACGAGGGTCCCGCACTCGCTCCAGCCGGCCACCAGGAGCACGTGGGTGCCATTGCTGCTGCTGACGTTGCAGGCCGGCTCCCCCAGGTACAGGGAGGCCTCAGGGATGGACTCCTGCTGCAGGAAGTGCTTCTGCACGGCGACGGCCACCTTCTCCACCTCGCACAGCACGCTGACCACCCCGGTTAGGTTCATCCGCCCAGGCAGGCCCTGGGGGGCAGGGGAAGCTCCTGGAGCCAGGGGAGCCCCCGTTCGTGCTGCAGGGGGAGGCCCCTCTGGGTCAGAGGTCACAGAGGAAGCAGGGGCCCAGGTGGTGTTGCTAGGAGAGTCACCTGCAAAGCACAAGGGAGAGCAAGGCAAAGACTGGATCTGTGTCCAGGTGCCCAGCCCCAGGGACGGGCCTGATAGCAGACGGGGAGCTGCACGGTGCCTGCAGCGCCAGCCCGGGAGTGGTGCCTACAAGCCACAACCGCATGCACACTCGTGTTCCACACTCGTGTTCCTGCCGACAGGAGGGGTGCCTGGCTTAGCTCTCTAGGGACCACCGCAGACCAGGACCAAGGGGTCCTCCTGTCCTTGCAGCCTGTCCCAGGTGGCTCTGGGTGTGCACTGAGTCCATGGGTGGGGCCGGGCGTCTACATCAGAGGCCTCTGAGTCCTGATGGCTAAGATGGGGCTAATAAGATCCCCCTGGTCACCTTGTGGCCCTGGCTCCTTCTCCCTGTTTGTTCCCAAGCACTCTTGAATTTGAAGACTAGAAAACCAACAAAGGGGCATGGCACATCACTGGGTTCCCAGAGTGCTCGCCTTTGGTCTACATGGAAGCAGATGCAGGACAAGTCACGGTGCGGCTCCCTGAGGCTCACTGCACAGCTCTGGCTTGGTCTCCTGCTCACCCCACGCACTCCTACTCACGGCCTGAGCTCTCCAAGCACTCTGCCCCTTCACCTAGCTCGCCCATCTCCTTCGTTCACCATAGGTCCCTGGATGGCTGGGTCATGTTGGGGTCCCAACTGAAGCCCCTAGGGCCCTGTTTAATTGGAGAGGGACTGGGTGCAGAATGACCAAGTGGAAGCATTTCCCACATGCCTCGTCACATGACCAAGAGTTCTGAGGGATTGCCTCTTAGCACCTGAGCATACACAGCCTCCACCTGCCTAAGTTTTCATGCTGCAGCAGAACGAACCCTCTTAGATGGAAGGCATCGCCAGAAGGCTGGGGATAGATGAAATAACGTGAAGGACACACACACACATACATACACTGACACACTCACATACACACATGCTCACACACTCACACACGGCAGTCCTTAGAAGCGCAGCCTCACAGGCTAGTGCTCCGGGCAAAGGGTCGAGCACGTTACCTTCACAGCCTCGCCCGGGATACTCCACGGCGAGGTCAGGGCCTCCCCCTGGGCAGCTGCAGGTGAAAGACCCAAACGTGTTGTGACACGATGCACCCGCCACGCAGTCGTCCTCGTCCCGCGCACACTCATCATAATCTGTGCGACATTTAGGAAGAGAAACAGAGAAACGTCACCCGTGCACGGGGCCCAGAGAGCGGGGGGCCCCTGCAGCCCCTGACAGCCGGTTGCGGTGAGGTGCATCTCAGGGAGCAAAGAAGAAAAGCACTAAGTGAGGCCAGCCACCCCAGAAAGCAGCAGCTCTGGGGGCTCAGGGGAGAGGGAGGCACCCCGATTGTCTGTGGCAGGGGGAGGAGCAGTGAAAGGAAGTGTGCAGGGACTGCCCTTGTCCAGGGTGGAGTGGGGGGGGGGGGTTGGCTCCTCAGGGACGTCCCTGGTCCCGGGGCTGGGAGCGGAGGCTGGGCAGGGCAGGGAGCCAGGCAGCGAGACCCACCCGGGCGGGAAGCCCTCCCACAACCTGGCTGCTTGCTTTTCAGCTCAGTTAGCGTAGTAACAGTAATGCACATTTACTGCAGATAATGCACAAAAGCCAGAAAAGCGCAGTGAAAAATATAAAATCTATCCCCGAGGCTCCGATGTCACAGCATTCCCATGTTGATGTATTTCTTCTGGTCTTTTAAATTATAGATAACAATGTTGCTAAGATCATGTTTTACAGACAAATCAGCAATGTTTACTATGTCAACAAACTTCATTTTTTATAATTTTCTAACAGTCCATGATATTTACTTAATATCTTCCCCTATGACTGGACCATCCCTTATTGCCAATCCTTTTACTTTAAAAATCTCTGGGTATGTAAACTACAATCCACTTGAAGTCCATTTCCTTAGGAAAAAGTCCTAGAAGTATTATTTAAAAGTCAAAGTGGATGAACCTTTTTAAAAGCCCTTGAAGCAAATTGGCACATCGAGTACCAGGAAGTGTTAGCAGTTTCTATTCTCACCAGCCACACATGCAGCGAATGTCTCGCCACACTTCCAACCATAATAAGTGTTTTTAATAGAAGCGTTATCACTGGAAAAACAAACAAACAAAAGATACATCTCACTGCAGGTGTCTTTGGTTATTACATCTTAATCATCTGTATGTCCTCTTTTATATATGGTCTGTTCAGGTCTTTTGCACATATACCTATTATGCTTTTAGGATTTTATTATTAAAATGTGTGATCTATCTCTCTATATTTAGGTTATTAATTCTTCATCAAATTTATCACAAGTATTTTTTTGGAGGGGGAGGGAGCATTGTTTGCTTTTTATTTTGTCCTTCATGTAGTCAAATATTTCAATCTTCCTTTGTGGGTTGCTTTCCCTCTATTTTAAACCTTGGAAAACCTTTCTCATTCCCCAAATCAGAAAAATATTAACCTGTATTTTCTTTCACTTTGTTTAGACACATAAACATAAGCCATTTATAATTTATTTTCAATTAATTTTTAATAATTAATTTAATGTGATTTTTCATTCACTTAGTTTCAAATAATTTACTTTCGATGACTTCAATATGATATAAGAAAAGCACCTAAATTGACTATTTCCTCTGATTTTCCCTTGGATTATTTTTATTAGTATCTCCTTGCAATCTGTGCTTGGAGGGAAATCTGGCTGCAGAGAGGTGCATGGTGCCCCCAGCCACAGAAATGGGGTGGGGGGAGGGCGTCAGCAGGCTGAAAAGCACCAGCTTCACCCAAAAAGGTCTTGAACTCTTCCACCTTTCAGATCCCAATCACAGCAGCAATGAGAAGGTGGGGGAGGTCCCCATGCATTTCACAGTGTCACCTAGTTCACAGGAGAGCCCACACAAGGAAACACATCTCCCGAAACAAAGGGACGCAGCTGGGCTTTTGCTGGGTGGGGTGCAGCCTCTGCCTACCCTCTATGAAGGTGTCGTCTCTGACCACCTCCAGCAGTGACATGTTGTGCAAGGCGGCGAGGAAGGCGGCAGACACCTCCCTGACATCCACGTCTGCGACTATGAGCAAATGGAACGCCACCACCACGCTGCCCTCACTTATGCTGGTGATCTCCAGCTTAATTCCACCGGTGTCCATGTGCCGAAGCATGGCAGCTGGTAAGGGCTCCCGCACCTGTACGGAAACAGACTAGGAGAGTAGAGGTGCCCACTCCGCTCCCCCTGGCACTCTGGCCAGGCACAGGGCTGGCCCTTGGCTAAAAAGGTAAAAGCCACCGGTCAGTTCTGGAGCCCTATTCCCATCTGTTCTCTCCCCCCAAACCCTGCCCAAAGGCCTGGGTGTTTTGCGACAAGGAGAAGAGTCATCACCTCCATCAAAACTAGCAAACAGTTACAAAAGGATTTCTGTGGCAGGGCTTGGGGCTAGGTGCAGAGGCAGAGGTGCTTTTAAAAGCTGCTACTCTCGCTGGGGGCAGCAGATGGGATGAGAGAACCACTCCCCCTTAGTTCTTCTGGAACAATTCTTTTGTTTCTGATGCTGCAAAACATCTCCCCCTTCCATGCTTCCTCCCCAGATTGCTTCCCGATGGACATTGTTAATGCCTCTCTTAGGATGGGCATCTCCTGCCCTAAAAAGCTTGGTCTCTATATTCTGTAACTTCGGACAGAATCATACATACCATGTTATTCCACCCTGACCCATCAATCAAAACATCCTGAGAGACATAATCTTACGAGGAGTTTTAAATATTTGATAGAATGCAAATCTTCTATAGAAAAGTGCACTTCTGAGATTTGCCCTCAAGAAGAAGACTCCATCCTCATTTTAACTGTGTGGGAGCAGGGACACAAAGTACAGGCTCATGGCTTCATTTCTAGGCCACAGAAGTCCCAGCGTGAGCACAGCCATTATCACCTGCCACCCTGCGAAGGCCAAAGACCCAGAACGCCCAGGGCTGCGTTTGGTTGGTGCTGTCACACAGCTGTCACCATAAGCATCTGAACAGACCGTCCCCCCACCCCTCTCTGGGACTTCCAGACAAGGGCCTGTCACCGTCTTGGATTAATGCCATTTTTAGTTGTATTTCAAACAAGTCTCAAAGCAGAATTCCAGGGTCCTTGCCAGGAAGTGACAAAGAACCAGTTGCTCAATTAACCCACCACCTCCCAAAGTTGCTTTTAACATCCTACATGCATTAGAAATGGCACAATTATCTGTTATCCTGAAATTCTAGACCAACAACAACAAAAAAACTATGCCCGAAGTGAGCAAAGAAGGAAAAATTCATCAAGAAACACGGGGTGAGAATGGAGCCGCCTCCTTAGCCCACTGGAGCTGTGTGAGACGCTCTCCACGGTTGCTGCTGAATGATTATGGCTGAATACTGTGGGTAATGCTCACCAAACCTGAAGGCGATGATGAGCTATCTGACTCATCATCACGACTCCTGAGTGCCAGACACTGGGCCAGGAACTACAGATCCCAGGTAAATAAGGCAGGATCCCAGGCCTTGAGATGCTCCCGTGGGATGGCCCCTGAAGGCAGCTGGGTCCATCCTAGCAGAGGGTAAAGCTGACGGGGTTGACCAGATCCCCGCCGTGGCCACCGGCATTGCCAATGCAACACTGGCCTCTCATGTTCTGCCACTAGGGGGCACTGCTAAACTCGCTTTGTTCTGAATCTTAAAACCAAACTCCCAGACCAAGGAAAGGCTAAAATTTATGACATTTCCACTATGCCAACAAAATCACTAGATTGTCATTTTCAAGTGGACCCTGCATTCTTCAGAGGGTGATGTAACTCTTATCCAAAAGATTATTGAACCCTAATAATATACATCTCAAAGAATACTAAGGGGATGGCCAGGGGATGGCAGGGGATGGCCAGGGGATGGCAGGGGTGGCAGGGGATGGCCAAGGGATGGCCAGGGGATGGCAGGGGATGCACAAGGAAGAGGGCAAAGGGTCAAAGCAGCATTTCTCACAATAGCCAGAAGGCGGGAGCAATCCAAAGGCCCATCTGTCAATGAAAGGAGAACGAAATGTGACATCGCCATTCAAAATGAAATATTATCCAGCCATAAAAAGAAATGAAGCCCTGATGCAAGCTATGGCATAGATGAACCTTGAAAACATTCTGCTAAGTGAGAGAAGCCAGACACAAAGGACACATTTTGTATGATTCCGTTGACATGACAGATCCAGAATAGGCAACTCCAAAGAGAAAGAGAGTCAATTAGTGCTTGCCAGGAGGGAGGGGGAAATGCGGCGAGACTGCTGATGAGCGCAGGGTTTTGGGGGTTGTTAAAAAAATATTCTGGAATTGGATCGTGGTGATGGCTGTACAATTCTGTGAACATACTAAAAATCACTGAATTGTGTGCCTTTAAAAGGACACATTTCATAAGTGTGAAGTAGATCTCAATTTTTTTTTAAATGCTAAAGGCAGGGGAAGGGCTCTCCACCCATAGGTCCCATAGCGGATAAAAAAGTTACAATGGAAAAAAAAAATCAGTACAAAGCAAGGATGCAGCAAAGAACAAAGGTGTCTCCTGTCAACTGGCACATCCAGTGCCAAGCTTGGGTCCTCGCAGGTCTGGCAGAACGCCCAGGGTGCCACACCAGACTTGACAGTCCAGAGGAACCCTTAGGGACCTACAAGCTGAACTCCTGGTTAGTTGAGACTAGAATTCTGCCCACTCCCACCCCTCACACTCCAAAGGAAATAAGAATCAACTTCACCAACTCACCATCCTAAGGAAGAGTTCTAGGAAATCCTGGTATGCCCTGCTGCTCGCATCGCGGAAGGAGTCTGCATACCTGACGTTGGCAATCCTGGCTTCCCCGCTGAGTTTCTGGGCCGCTGTAGGAGGGAGAATAAAGATATTTGGAATGGCTATGTATCAGGTAGAGGGTTATCATTTGGCTATTAATAACTATTATTTATTAAAATTAAACCCAAGCCCCGCCCTGGGCCCTGGGAAGGAGTGTCAGCATCAGAGCTCACAGATGCCGCGCCAGGCCCGAGGAACCCAACTCAGCCCCACCCCGCTGCGGCCTGCCTCCCTCGCTGCCGTCTCCCCTGCCTGGAGATGCTCAGGGCATCCAGGCAATTAAGAGAGACAATTTTGAGAAAGAAGAGACTGAATAATAAGGACAGGCGTAAAATGGCATGGTCCCAGGCAAGGCTGGGCATGGGGTCCCCTTCCACTGTCTCTGCTCAGGGCCCATGGCCCATGGCCGGTGCCCGGGAGGGCTTGCTGATGGTCAGCTCTACTTCCTGCCTCTCTCGGACCTGCCCAGTGTGCTCCTCCACCATCCTTTTCCCTCTGCATCCTCTCGGTGCATGCGGTGAAGACTGCCTCCTGGGTGCTCACTCATTCCTTCACCCAGTCCCTGGTGCGTGCCAGGGAGGAGCGGGCAAGGAGACGAGGCTCTCCCGGCACGGGACGCCCAGCCCCTCCTGCAGTGGGGCACGTGCTCGGGCCGCGGGTCTGCCCAGCCCACGTCCTCGGGAACCATCGCAGTTGCTCCACCTGAGGCCAGTGTTCCCGAGTCATGACAGCTGGAGCCTTCGACTGGTCTGAGAGCCGTTGGGAGGAGGAAGGTGGGTGGGTGCGAGGGCACGTGGGCTCAACTCAGGCTGGGTCGCACAGCAGCTCGGCCCCTCCCTGCGCCGTCTTCACCTGCGAGCGCCCAGCCCCGGCCCGTGCCGGCCGCCTCCCCACCAGCTCTGCAGCAACTTGAGGCCCGTGTGGCACAATCAGCATCATCGCACTCTCTTTCCTTCTCCTCTCCCAATCCAATGCTAACTCATACTTCAATCTATATAAATAAAAGTTCTGCAACTTCTCTCACCTTATGCCTCGTCCAAGGAGTTTGCACCCCACTCAGAGAACACAGCTGTCAAATCTCAGCAGCTCCCCAAGACTTAAGAACTAACCCAAAGCACTATTAACCCCTGTGGCTATTCAGAGAAGTTATAGATTTTAGAAAAAAATCAGGATCATAGATTACAGAAAAGCAGAATTTTACCTGAGTCTATAGTTATGGATTAGGATTAACTCCAAATTGTTGGAGTCTACACTGGATTTGTTATCACTCATTCTATGACTGCTCCTTTTTTCTGCTCCAGACTCTGTTGGTCTGTTCACAGACTGGCTGCCTGTGATTGTTCTTCCTGAACGTCAAGTAGGGGCTCCCCGGGGCATGTAGGGGTGAGCGGCTGCAACCTCTGTGGGCAGAGCAGGAGCACCTGGCAAGGCCACCCCTGGCCCACGGCCTGCCCTACAGACGCCTTTTCCCTTTCTAACCGACTCACGTCTGGCAGCCCTAGGCCAGCCAAGCAGGCAGCGAGCAGGCTGGTCGCCTCTCCACAGAGAAGCGAATGAAAACCAGCAGCCCTCAGGCAAGGGCGGCTCTTTGCCCACCTCGAGCACTTAAACTGCTCGTGCATTCCTCCCTCCCCTCTGAGAGCAGGTGGCGTCATGCTTCTGGAACCCAGTACCTGTCCTCACTCTCAGGTGGACGGGGGTGCTGGCTGCCCCGCAGGCCTTGGCCGCGATCTCCAGTAGGTGCAGGGCGCCAGGCGCCAGCCCGGACAGCGTGAGGCTCGTGTTCTGCATCTCCAGGCCCAGTGGGAGGTTTCCCGGAGACGTCAGGGTGAGCCGGAAAGTGGGGTGCAGGGTGGGGTCTGCCACCCATGCCACGTGGAAGCCAGTGCTGGTCACATTGGAAACCACGATCCTTTGGATGGCGACGGGAGCTGGGAAGGGAAAAATCAGAGCTGAAATGGAGACCAGAGAGTTCCCAGGAGGGACAGCAGACACCTCGCTCTGCGCTGAAGCCTGCGAGGACCCTGTGTAGGGGAACAGACACTTCAAAAGCTATCGTAAGTCAGAGGTACTTATTTACAAAAGTGTTCAGCCAGTGGGCATCTCTCTGTGCCACCCTCCCCCTGCCACCAGCAGCAGACGCAGCTCAGGCTTTCGCTGTTGGTGAAAGGTGCAGCGGCAGCCTCACTTGCCATTTTCAAATGTCACGCGTGAAACCTAAGAGCCAAACACCCCAGATGAAGGCATAAGGGTGGAGGCAGCAGCTCCTCAGGGCTCGTCCCAGATCTCTCAGGTGGTCCCGGCCCTTGGCTAACCGGGAAGGAGACATGTGCTAAACAGAAGCCAGTTTAAGAAACTGGGCATTTGCCGTGGGCAGGGCAGTGCTACCAGAGGCTGTGGGGAGGAGGGGGAGGAAAAGATATGAAAATAAATAAAGCAGAGTTCTTGCATCTGGAAGCACAGGAGGGACTCTGGAGTTAAAAAGACTGGGCCTTTTGGGTCACCAAGAGCTACTGGGCCCACAGTGGCCAGGACGTGTGGGGTCTGGTGCAAAATGAAAGTGTTGGAGACTTATCCTAAAATTCGGATTTCACCATGGCCACAGCAGAGCTTTACACCACCCTCAGGGTCCTTCTGAGCACAGGGTCCTGGCTGACCCAGGCCAGTGCCCTGGAAGCCAGCCTCACCTTAAACCCCTACATTCCTTGGGGAAAAGAGACGCAGTGGACTCTGGTTCTCTGCTCTCCCCTGTCCACTGGCGGGGTGGGCTCTGCAGGCTCCTGGAGGCCCATACACTGGAGACAAAGCCTGGGGCATCAGCCAAGGTGGGCACCCAACTCAGCCATAGGTGCATCCACCCACCCCTGCATCTCCTCTCTTTTTATCTTTGTCAGTCTAACCAAAGGCTTGTTAATGTCATTGATCTTTTCAAAGAGCCAACTTTTGGATTTACTGATTCTCTCTTTTGTCTTTTATTCTCCATTTCATTTATTCCTGCTCTAATCTTTGTTATTTCTTTCCTTCTGCTCACTTTGGGTTTAGTTTGCTCTTCTTTTTCCAACTCCTTCAGGCGTGAGGTTTGGTCTGTGATTTGAATTCATCCTTCTTTTTTAACAGAAGCATTTAGAGCTATAAGTTTTCCTCTGAGCACTGCCTTCTCTGCATCCCATAAGTTTTTGTTTATTTGTTTGTTTTGCATGGGCAGGCGCTGGGAATTGAACCAGAGGGCATGGCAGGTGAGAATTCTGCCACTGAGCCACCATCACAGCACCTTGTATCCCATAAGTTTTGATATGTCATGAGTCTGTTCCATTCATCTCAAGACATTGCCTTATTTCCCCTGTGATTTCTTCTTTGACCCACTGACTATTTAGGAGTGTGCTGTTTAGCTTCCAGGTATTTGTGGATTCTCTGTTCTCCCTCTGATACTGGTTTCTCACTTCATTCCATTGTGGTCAGAGAAGATGCTTTGAATAATTTCAATCTTTTGAAATTCACTGTGACCTAACATGTGATCTATCCCAGAGAATGACCATGTGCATTTGAGAAGTATGTATATCTGCTGTTTCAGAGTGCAGTGCTGTATATATGTCTGTTAGGCCTAGTCCATTTATGGCACTGTTCAAGTTCTCCGTTTCCTTATTGAGCTTCTGTCTAGGTATTCTATCCACTGGTGAAAGTGGTGTGCTGAAGTGTGCAACTGCTATTGTAGATGTGTCTGTTTCTCCCTTAGTCTTGTCAGTGTTTACCTCGTGCATTTTGGGACACTGGTCAGGGGCACAAATGGTTATGATTATTATTTCTTCTAGTGGATTGACCCTTTTATTAATGTACAGTGTCCTCTTTGTCTCATAACAGTTTTTTTACTTAAAGTCTATTTTGTCCAATGTTTGTATTGCTACCCCAGCTCTCTTCCTGTTTATTATTTGCATGTTATATATGTATTTTTTCCACCATTTCAATCTATGTATGTCTTTGAGTCTAAATGAGTCTCTTGTAAACAGCATTTGGTTGGATCATGCTTTTTAATCCATTCTGCCAACCTGTGTCTTTTGATTGGGCATTTAATCCATTTACATTAAGTATAACCACCAATAAAGGTCAGATTTACTTCAGTCATTTTGTTCTTTGTTTCTAATGCATCTTATTTCTTTTTTTGGCCTTCTTTTGTGAACATTTGATCTTTTGTGGTGTAACTGATTGATCCCTTCATCATTTATGTTTCTGTATATATTTTCAAATACTTTCTTTGTGGTTATCCTGGGGTTTGTATCAAACAACCTGTCTATAGCCTACCAGTTCAAGAGACCAACTTAGGTAGCATACACAGTCTCTGCTCCTAAACCCCTCCATTTCCCCTCTGTATGTTGTTTTGGTCACATATTCCTTCTTTATATTCGGTGTGGCCATAACATGGAAATATGGTTATTTCTTGTCAAATTGCATCCTAAATCTTACAGGAAATAAAAAGTAGAATTAGATACTGATGATATCATACTGTTGGGTTTTGCATTCACCCATTTACATACCTTTATTGAGATCTTCACTTCTTTGTACTTCTCCAAGCTCCTATCACCTTTCCTTCCCTTTCCTTTAGCATTTCTTGTGGGGTGGGTCTCTCGGTGAAAAAGTCTCACAGTTTTTGTTTATTGGTGAATGTCTTAAACTCTTCCTCAGTTTAGGTCAGTTTTGCATAATAAAACATTTTTGTGCCAGCCCTGTTTTTCACTTTGATGCTTCCCAGACCTGAGCGTGCATCCGAGCAATAGCAAGGCTTGTAAAACACATTGCTGAACCCATCCCAGAATTTCAGTTCAGTATGTCTGGAGTGGGGTCTGAGAATTTGCATTTCTCCAAGTTCCCGGGAGGCTACTGGTCCAGGGACCACACTTTGAGAACCTCTGCTCCTCATCAGCGGAGATGCCAGGCCAGATGAGCCTGTGATTCTCAACACTGGTGTTTACTTCTAAGCGCAAGCATCAGCCCCCCACCCTTTCCTGCAGGGAAGCAAATGGAGAGAGGATCCCAACACACACACCCAGAGCTCCTTCTGCCACATTTAACAAAGGGCCAAAGAAAAGCTTGGAAGGTAGGAGTTTTCCAAGAATTTAGCTTAGAGAAAGGCTGACATCCCCAGGTTTGAGAGTGGACCCTTCCATCCCTGAGGAGTCTACATGTGATTGATTTTAACTCTTCCAAGAAACACGGGGAGCACTCTCAGCTTGAGAACAAACCAGATGATGGGCAGGTGTCAGGCCGGGGTGAGGTGGGAGACCCTGTGTGGTGTTTGGAATGCCTCAAGCCCACTCCACAAGGAGATCGAACAAACCCTGCCTCAAAATCTTACTGTACATAACCGTGTTGATGTGTGTGTGTGTGTGTGTGTGTGACTACAAGTTCATAAGAACATTCCTGCGTGTATTTGTGAGAAACTTCTTTTTGCTTTGTGGCCAAACCACACGTGTATGGTGACAAGGAGATTTGACATCACCCAACTCGTTCCCCTCATTCTACAGATGAGAAACTGAGGCTCTGCAAGGCAGAGTGCCCCCCGAGGCACACAGAGCAGTGGGGACATGGGATGGGAAGCACACACACGTACGCCTTCCTATCTGCTCATATGCACACATGTTCATACCCTCAAACACCCATTGCTGCTTAGAAGTCAAGCCCGTAGAATTGCCTTACATTGAGTTGCTCTGGCTTTGTAATGCCAAAACCACTCCTAATTCAGATGGCAATCGTGCTAGAAGCCTGGCTTTGAGAAGACACAGCTCCAAATCCATCTTGCTGAAAAGGGAGCCCCTAGTCCGAGTAGTAACCAGCCCACTGCCCTTTCCTGGTTCTCAGTTGCCTGTTCCCCACTGTCCCTCTGAATGGCCTTACTCAGGGCACCAGGATTCAAGAGCAAAGTGCACCCCAAGGTTCCCTGCCCAGTAAAACGTTGGTTCGTGGGAGCATCTCCTCCCATCATACAACAGAGCCCTGAGCATGAAGACACATTAGATCCCTAGCACCTGGACTTGGAGAATAGTATTTCATGAAGAACCCCCAAAAACGGCACAGAAGGAATGGAAAAGGCATAAGACCCCGTAGTAATGAAGTCAGGTGATAGAGCAGGCCAAGGTCAGGCTTAAGCAGTGTGTTCCCCCAGCTAGGCAGGAGCAGAATGCAGGGAGGCCCTGTATGGTGGCTGTTTTTTTGTTTTTGTTTCTGTTTTTATTTTTAATGCAAAAGCCCCTAAGTCTCTCTTCTTTCCTTCCCTCAGGTGAGCATCCCACAGGGAACGGCTGTTTGGTCAAGAGGGTAATGCTCACTGAGGCTTAAGGAGCATAACCTCTCAAAGCAAAACTCCAAGAAATAGAAAGTGAAAATGCACAGACTTTCCTTCTCAACAGTAGGAACCTGGGGGGTTCTCAGGCAGCACCAGCCAAGCTACGTCCTGTGCAGTCCCCATGCTGCACGCTGGCATAGGCCGCTTGTATGTGGCCTTCAGAGGCCAGGGCTTCCCAGGACAGCCCCGCAGCCCTCATACAGCAGAAAAGGACTCTGGGCTTGGTTTGGCTTCAGGGTATGACTCAGACACACTAAAGATGTCCCTGGACTTCCCAAAACCAAGACCTTGTGGGCAGGTTCTGGGCAGCAACTGCGCAGGGGGCGTCCACCTTCAAGCCCCTGGGTGGACCTACTGAGCTCTCAGCAGGGTGGGCACTGCTGGCCAGGGGTTATGTGGGCTTTAAGGTTTAGACCAGGAACCTACTCTACATTTAGTAGATGAAATGCATTAATGGCAATCAGTTACCAATTTCATTTGGATGAAACCCAGGGTTGGAACAGCTCAGCGATCTCACACAGACATGCCAGCAGCGTTTTCAGCCTGTCTCCGACACAGCCCAGGCCCATATCTCCTAAGAGCACCCAGGGTCCTTGGCAATGTCTAAGCCCTCACCACACAATGTGGAACTGCTGAGGGTGCAAAACTATTGAGGGCTGCAGAGCTATAGAAGTGCAGAACTATTGGGGTGCACAACCATGGACATGCGGAGCTGTGGGCATTCAGGGTGGTAGAGGATGCAGAGCAGCCGGGCAGAGAACTGTTGGGGGGTGCAGAACTGTTTGGGTGCACAACTGCAGAAGGTGCAGCACTGCGGGGGAGGTACAGAGCTGCTGTGGGGTGCAGAAGTGTGAGGGCACAGACTGTGGGGGAGTAACTTTGTTGCAAAGTACAGACTGTGAGGTGCAGCATATTTGGGGGTGCAGAATTGCTGTGGGGTGCAGAACTGTGGGGATACATTACTGCAGAAGGCAGAGCTCCTAGAGGTGCAAAGCCCTGGGGGATACAGAGCTGTTGGTGGGAGGTGCTTCGAGGCCTAATGGAACCAATAGACCCAAAGTCCCTTCCCACATGTCCAGCTTCCTGCCCCACTACCTAGAGACTCATGTTGTGGGGAGGAAAGGGCTGGAGAGAAAATGAAGAGACCCAGTTTTCTCTAAACCAGGAACCAGTGCTGAATGATCCTGCTTCCCTGTGCTGTGGGATATTCAACCACCACCTGGAAAGACCATCCAGTAGTTCCAAATGCCTTTGGACTCTATGATTCTGTAAGTCTTTGCCAACTTGAAATCACACAGGCTACAGTTTCCATCACTCTCTGGCCTTTTCCTGCCCCAAGGACCACAAGACGCGCTACTCAAGCACTCACCACAGGAAGGGGTCTTCAGCGAAGTGGGGCTGAGTGTGGGCGTAGGACCCGGGAAGCTGGAGGGTCCAGGATCCCTGTTCCATGGCAGCGTAGATGGAATTTCCTGCATGGGGACACTAGCATGCCACACGATATGGCCCTTGGGGCCCTCAGTAGGGGACGACCAGGAGGACAACTCAGTGGTCATGTTTTGCAGGAGCTGTCCAGGGGGATCCAGCAGGCCTGAGGCCCCCAGGAGGGAGCCATGGGTTGGCTTGGGGGCCCTGGATGGGGAGACAGTGGTGGCCAGCCCACCAGTTCTCCACTGGCCTGTCACCAGGTCTGGGGCCTGGCTAGACACCTCCTCCTCCAATGCTCCTCTTGTGCTGTTCCAGTCGTACCCAACCATGTCGTTGTCACCCCCTCTTCTGGGTGGGGGTGCAGGTGTCTGGGCCTGGCCTGCTTCCGGGGTGCTCCGCAGGTGCAACACGACGGGGGTCTCTGGGCCCAGGGTGGACCTGTCTGCAGTTTCCGCTTCACCATCAGCTGCTGTGCCAGTCCCGAGAGCTGGAGCTGTTATCTCTGTCGTGGGAGACAGCGTGCCTCCCATGGGGCTCACCATTTCACCTGCCAAGATACACAGCCACTCTCAGAAGGGGCATCTGGTCGACCCCTGTCATGCTCACGTCTGAGACCTCCTGAGCAATAAGGGTCCCCAGCCTGGGAGGAAAAGGTGGGCTGTCCAACCAGGCTGCATCTGCACCCCCACCCCCACCCCAACTAGACCCAAACTGGGGGCTTGGACTGTGTCAGCTAGTATTTCTGAACGTTTACTGGGGTCCACATCTCAGTGTCCCCAGAGCTGTCATGGGGAGCCAGGCAGGCAGCTCCACTTTGCAAATGACCGAGTAAGGCCCCGAGAACAAAGGGGCTGGCCCGATGTCTGCAGGACCAGGGCACAGGTGCCGGGCTCGGTTCTCACCGGCCTTGGGCAGCCCCTCAGGCTGTCAGAGACATGGAGCAACACTCATGGGACATGCTTGGTGGCAGCCAGATGTCCGCGTAAATAAAAACAAAACCAAACAGAAGAGGAGACGGGGGTGTAGGAAGCAGAACAATGCACCTCCTGAAAGGCAGTCTTCTGCCTGCCCCTTCCAGCCTGCAGGCCTTTGCAGAAGGGTGGCTAAGCGCCTCCACCCCAGCCTGGGGCCGGGCTGAGGATGGCCAACCCCTCACCCCACGTTAGGTCTGGACACTGCTTCCTCATGCTGCCAGACCCAGCATGCCAGCCAGTCCCTGCTGACCGGCGGGAACAGGCCCAGGACAGGTACTCAGGGAGCCCAGGCACCTCCACACTGCGCTCCCCGGGCTGCCACGCACCCTGGGGCTCACAGCCGCCCGGGGGAAACCTCCCAGGGCCAGGGCCATGTCACCTTTCCGTGGGTCCCTTCCTCCATAAAAAAAAAAAATTAAAATTATATTTTACAACTGCCTTGGTGTGAGATGAAGACCCAGGTTGGATTCATTAGAATATATTTCTTACCATCATACTCATGTTTTCTGCTGATTTAAAAAAAAATCGAAATTAAAACATTTCTGTAGGCTCCTAAAAATCTAAGGGGGGTGACCTAGACACGGCGCCCTCTGTACCTTCCCCTCCACTCCCCTGCCGCACCCCGTTCCCCAGAGGTTTCGGGGACCCACCCTCACAGACGCGGCCTGCCCGGGCGGGGTGGGCATCGCGGGTGGTCCGGCACTCGCAGGTGTAGGAGCCTTCGAGGTTGACGCAGCGGGCGGCCGGCGCGCAGTCGTTCTCCCGGCTGTCGGCACACTCGTCCCAGTCTACCAGAGGGGACAGAGGCGGCAAAATGACCCGAGGCACTCAGAGGACACGACGCCCACGCCTCTCTCCCTGACGCCACGTTGTAGGGAAGGGCCGGGAGCACACAGGCAGTGGGGGAAAGGGGCAGAGGAGCCATCAAGCAGGGCCCAGGGGGCAGGACCCCGATGCAAGCCCCCTCCAGAGAAACCTGCCCTTGACCCCAAGCTAACGTGGCTGCTGGCTTCTCCGGGGGCAAAATGAGGGAATGGCGGTTGTTTGGGTGGCGTTAGCACACAGAAGTGCAAGTGTAGTTTCTCCTTATGTATTCTCTGTCCCCAGACCTAGAAAAGCTGAGATGCCCCCCTTTCTCCCACGTGCCAACATCCCTTGAGAGTCAGTGCTTCAATCGAGAAAGAGAGAAACCAGCTGAGCCAGGAGTAAAACACAGCGTGTACTTCCCGCGTCGCTTCACAGCGCCCAGGTGTTGGGGCAGGTGTGGGAATGGGGCTGGGTGTCCTGGAATTGTCCTGTTGTGGCTTGAATTGAGGGTGTCGCCCAGCCAGGTCCTAACGCCCAGGCCCATGAAGGTGATTCTATTTGGAAATAGGGTCTCTGAAAACGTGAGTCGTTAAAATGAGGCCAAACGAGCAGGGTGTGCCCGGCCCGATAAGACGGGCCCTTCTAGGAAGAGGGAGCTCGGACACAGACAGGCCGACAGAGGCAATGGCTGCACAGTGACAGAGCAGAGCCAGAGGGCAGGTCGGCTGCAGCCACCAGCGGACGCCACACCTCAGAGGGCGCCCCGCCCGGCCCACCCCTTGAATTTGGACTTGGCCCCCAGAGCCGTGAGAACCGATTTCTGCCGTTTCCAGTCCCACAGGTCAGGGCACTTTATCACAACAGCCTCTGGAAACAAAGTCACGTCCCCAAGACCCCAGGTAACGTCCATCACCCAGAGCCCGCCCCTCCCCCCACAGTGCCCCCAATCGCTGACACCCTCACCTGCACCCATGTTTCCAGGTCAGCCAGGACTGGCATGAGCCCAAATTGTGAGGCAGAAAATTCCCCAGGGATGCCATCCCTTCTCTTTCTCCTCCTCTTCCTCTCCCTGCCTCAGGCTCTCCCTGGGGGTGGCCATCCCATCCCGCATCTGCTCCAAGGGGGAGAACCTGACAGCCTGGTGTGTTTTGACTAAACAATCAAGTGTTGCTGCAACACAGCCTGAAGGCAGGAGCAGCTTGGGCTGTATTTCAAGGGGGAAGGAGCTGGGGTGGGAGACAATTTCCTACACGCTCAGTTCCAGCCTTCAGCCCAGGGCAGCAACAACCTCGCCTCCTGGGGTGGTGCCTGGTGGCTGGGGAGGGGTCGGAGGAGCCGCCTCTGCAGGGAGGGGGGGTGCTTCCCGCGTGGGGTGCTGGAGCCGAGGCCGGAGGAGGGCAGGGCGGGCCTGAGACCCTTGGGGCCGGCCTCAAGGGAGCTGCCGTCAGAAGCCCCCTCCGGAAAGTGCTGCTCCACACAGTGCCCAGCTGAGCCCGGCCTGGGCCTGAGTTCAAGGCAACCTACGAGCCAGTTCCATTTAGTTCGAAGAAAACATGCAGCCGAGCAGTAGAAGGCTCTTGTGGGTTTCTCAGCTTTGCTCCCCAAACCATAAGCCGACCTGTTGGGAGTCTGGCTTTCATCTTCATGCAAGCAGCGGGTTACCCCGAAGAGCAGCAAGCCCATCAGCTGATGCAACGGGGATGCCTTCCCGGCCCAAGAGTGCTCACTACCGCCAGGGTGCTGCTTTGCTCCCTGCATCCACACCCCGCTGGCCTGCAGGCAGCTGCCCTGGGGATCAGGGGGAGCTGAGTCACCTGCAGAGCCCAGGCTGGAGAAAAGGAGGTGCCAGATAAGACGTGCCCAAGCCACAGCACACGTGGCATCTGTTTGCAGCGTGAGGTGATCACCTGCCCCTCGCTTCCCAATGCCCCATCCCCAAGCAGGTGCTGGCCAGTCAGAGGAAGGTGCACCCGCGGCTTTACCCCATCTGTGCTGAACCTGGACATCACGGTCAGCTCACACCTGCAGTGGAGAGCAAGGGAGGTGGACAGGCAGGAAGAGCAAGCGAGAGGGCCCTTGTGCCCCCTCCAGGCCTGACAAGGATGGGCAGGACCACTGAGCAGGGAGCTGCTCCCTCAGCCCCAGCCCTGCAGCATGGGGGAGAACCTGACCCACCTCCTGGAGCCAGGGGACACCTGCCACAGAGCTGCCACTCCCTGGTACACGGTGCCCCCTGAGCTGGCCCCAAAGACAGGGAGCAAGCCCAGGTGGCTGAGCTCCTGGGACTGCCCTGCCCTGGCAAGGGGCCGGGTCCCGGCAGGCCACATGTTGTCCTCCCGCACCTGCAGGGTGCCCTTGGCAGGAGTTGCCCTATGCCAGAGCCCGCTGTCTCTCCTGGGGGGGCTGCTAGGGTGGGGGACCTGGGAAGAGCATCTGCAAGCGTCTGATTGACTCCCAGAGAAAGGCAGGTATGTGGGGCTCCAACTAAAGGCAGTGCCAGTGAGTTTAGGGGCAGTAAACCCATGCAGGGCACCCATTAGGGCACAGGGGAGGGAACAGAGAAGGGGACTTGTGGGGGCTGCCAGCCAGGGCCCACAGACCCAAGAGGTTCCCCCTACCCAAGAACAGGGCCTTGTCAGAGTCGCGCTCCTCTGGCTGACATCCAGCCGTGATCTTAAAGGCAGAGGCCCCACCCAGAGAGCAAGCAAGCATGCCAGCCTCTCCTGAGAGTGGACCTGTAGGAAGGGGGGCAGGGCAAGAGGGCTGGGGCATGGTGCAAAGGGGGGGTGCGTGGGGGGAGAGGGAAAGAAGCTCCCTGAGCGGGCCCACCCGGGCTGAGAACTCGCCCCAGACATAACCGTCCAGCCTAGAGGAGCTCAGGCTCAGTGTGGGAGGTGGGCTGACCCTCTCGGTGGCTCAGCAGCCCCAGCTGGTGGCATGTCCTGAACATCTCCCCATTTTACAGATGAGGCTCGGGAAGGTGGAAGCACTGTCCTAGGTCCCACAGCAAGTGGGTGGCAGAGCTGGGATTCCGGCCTGTTTCAGGGCCCGTGAGCTAACCGCCATGCCACGGCCTGCCCCTGTGGGGGCAGAAATACGGAAGGCCAGCCTGACCCCCCGTGGCGGGGGTAGGGGGCCTCGAACACACCCCTGTGAATGTGACTTCTGTAGAAGTCAGGTCTTAGCAGGTGTGATTTTAAAAACAAGGCCATCGTGGGGGCCCTAATCCAATGACTGGGGTTCTCATAAGAAGAGGGAAGTGTGGACACAGAGACAGACAGACAGACCAGGAGGACGGCCCTGGGAAGACAGAGGTAGAGGTCAGAGTGATGTTCCTGCAAGCCAACCACAACTCCCAGGAGCCACCAAAGGTCAGGAAAAGACAGAAAATGTCCCCTAGGCTTTCCGAGGGAGTGTGGCTCTGCCAAGCCCTTGATTTGGGGGTGCCGAGTGCCAGAACAGTGGAGAATATCGTTCTGTTGTTTGCAGCCCCCCAGCTGCTGATTACCTGTCCCGGCAGACACAGAGCACTGGGCCGCTGCCCAGAGAGGGGAGGCCGTGTGCCCAGCGGCTGCCCCGTGGGCTGGAGTCAGGAGAAGCCAGTGACTCACACGCTGAGTCAGGCCACCCGCCCCCGGCCACCCAACAGACCAAGACCTCTTCCTGGGTCAGTGGCCTGGGAGGGCCTTCCCTCAGCCCCCTGCTCTGAAAAGTGAGGTGAGCAGCCACTATGGGTCGGCAGCTCTGTCGGTCAGGAGTCGGCCCAAAGGCCCAAACTGCCGAGGGGGTTTCTGAAACCTCTGGGAAAGGGGCCAGTGGGAATGCTTTAAAAGGACCTATTTAAGAGTCCATGCCATTGGAAATGCAAGGGACCCTTCTTCCTTTGCATCCGCGTCCTGGGGCTGCTGTTGACTTCAAAGAAAAATAAAGAGGAAAAAAAAAAAAAGCTGGTGACTTCAAACAGCAGAACGTTCTGGAGGCCGGAAGCCTGACATCAGGTGTGGGCCGGGCCTGGATGCCACCAAAGGTGCCAGCCGAGTCTCTTTCCCGGCCGCCGCCAGCCCCTGGGGCTTCAGGTGGTCCTGGGCCTGGGAGCCATCTGTCGTCACTTGACCACCGTCCCTGGGTGTCTGTGTGTCTTCTCTGTGTGTCTTTTATGAGGACACTTGCCGTGACCCAGGGTGATCTCATTTCAGGGTCTTTCACTTGCATCGGCAAAAACCCTAATTCCCAATGAGGTCACAGGCACAGGCTTTGGGGTGCAGGTCCATGGGTCTGGGGACCACCATTCAGTCCCCTGCTCATGTGACCTTGATGTGAAACCGTGGGGCCTGGTCCTTGGAGCACAGTGGAGACAGGCTTGGCTGGGACCGCGGGAGAGACACAGCCTGCCCAGGCCCCGGCTCCTGCCCGGCTCCTGCCCAGCTCCCGCTGCAGAGGCTGAGCTGCCGTGGCGTCTCCCTCCTTGAGGGGCACCGAGGGAACAGAGCAGCCCCCAGGCTGAACAAGCATGTGTTTTCCAGGTGCAACTTCAAATTGCACACACACCCTTGGCCTTCCCTGCATTCCTGGGACAGGGGAAGTTTGGGACCGAGAGCCAGCAGACACTGGGCTCAGAGCACATGATGGAACCCACTCTCAGAGGGGGTCCAGATGGACGCCACTTCCACCTATAAGCCCCAGACCGAGGCTCTTTGATATCGAGACTGCCTGTGTGCCACAGTCTCAGGGGGACTTAGCCTTAAATTTGAATGGCAAAACCTTCCTTAAATGCCAGAGCCCGCTCTCTCTGTCTCTTTGTCTTTCTCTGTCTCTCTCTCTCATTGTCTGCCTTCTGCATCTATGATTTCTGAATACTACTTGCTTTCAAGGCAATACCAAGCAAAATTAAATAATGTATGGGCTAAGGAAGTCCGTTAGCAAGTCCCACAGTCCCACAGCGAGGTGGGGGCCCTGAGTACAAGACACACACATGCACCCCCAGACTCCTCTTGGGATCCCTCACCCAGATTTCACCCTGTACCCTGGACCTGCAATAGCAAAGAGGCATTGTCCTTGCAGGTGGGTGCTCAACCCCAGGCTCTCCAGAAGCTTCTCCAACCTGGGCCAATGAAGGTGTGAGATGCAAGTGGAGTTGGGGTTTCAGGCTTAAGGCCCCATGATGCCTGATTCTGGTGGAGGAACCCAAACTAAGGATTTGCATTTCGTTTACTTTATTTCTCTTTGGGGATAAAATACATGTTGACCCAAAATAATGTCACCTAGAAGCTGGAGGGCATCATGGCGCGCACGCAGGGCTTGAGAATTAGAACCTACCTTGCACTAGCGTCCCCTGCCGGTCAATGTGGAACACTGTGCTTGCAAACAGTGGCGGGAGCATGGCAGCCAACGTCGAAACGTCCACGGGGACCTCAGGGTCTTGCACCGTGACTCTGAGTTTTGCAACCACGCTTCCAGCCTGGAGCGACACAATCTGCATCTGCAGCTTCCCTCTTCTGTACAAGTCAGAAAGAGCCGGTGGGAATGATTTCTCAACCTAGCCAAGAAAAAGCAACATATCTCAGACAGAGCACACATTTCCATCATCATCTTCTTCAGCGCCATTAACCGGGACCTCGTGTGACTGGCAGTGGTTCACAGAACCCATTTGTTCCCTTTGTCATCAAGAAGAGACACCCAGCAACCAGCCTGACGGGGGCAAGCAGAGACACCCATCTGACCCGACTGTGCTTTCCCTGTGACAACCGGGACTGGGCCTGGTCTTTGCCAGGGAGCTCACAAATACCCTGTGGTTCAAGCTCCTGGTCCTGCAATATTGGATGAAAAACTCCCCTTGGATGCTTTAAAATTTACTGTGAAGTTAATTTGTATGAGAACCTCATACGAAGAAATAAAAGAGGGAGACCTTTGAATTGACTGACTGATTGATCGATTGTTGGATTGAGCAATTGACTGACAAATAGGGACCACCAAGAAACAATCCCTGTGGCTATTTGGAGCTATCCTTCCCTCCACACTGCATCCCCCTGGAAACCCACTGCTCAGGGTCACTCCTGCTGGGGTAAGAAAAACTCCAGCCTTCCCATCTCTGCCTCTCCACCCCTCTGTTTCTATACACAAAGCTGAATAAAGAGAAGAATTTCCTAAGAGCTCAAACACTGATCTCACTTGCAGGGGACAGATGGGACACAACTCTGCATGTTTTAGGAGCAGAGGCACTAACTGCCATTTTGTTCCAGAATATTTTTTCAATGGGGTCTGTATAGTGAGCAGCCTCAGAAGATGAGATGACGTCTGTCTCCAGAACAAAGGGAAGGTTTCTCCACTGTCCTATATGATAAAGATAATGTCTCTCTCTAGAGCAAGGTCGAGGCAGGATTGCTTCCAGACCATTGTAGAAGATTTAGGTTTTCTAAGGTTGGGATCCTCAGCTGTGACACAAACCCACTGCATGTAAAGCTTCCACCTGGGTGTCCCACATTATTCTCAAGGAACATGGGGGCAAGGGGAGCAGGCACAAACACAAAGCTCAGGCTTCCTGCTGCGCCATAAGTAATACATTTCTGTATCTCTGACCCAAGAGTTTTGTGTCTTCTGCTAACAGCCATGAAACCATGATGGACAAAAAGAGTGAAAACTCAGACCTTTCACAGTCTTGACAGGCAGGTCAGTCATTTTTGTCTTCAATTCATCATCTAAGGATAGATAGTATCTAGCCCTGGCCTGATTCTCCTGGGATACGTGCTGAAGTCTCCCTCTGGATGTGGGATCACTGACAAATGCTTGGTCAATGAAGCTACCGCAAAGCAGGAAGACGGCTCGCCCAGGTCCCGCAGATGGAACAGACTCCAAGCGTACAATCAAGGGGGGCAGCCCATTGGAATCGAAGGCATATGCTTCAAAGATGGGTGAGCCCAACCCAAAATCGAGACTAAATGCCCCTTAAAGAGAATGATAACTGGTGGGCCTAACCTCCCTTGAAGCTGTGATAAAATATAATTTTACCCCAACCACAGAGGGCAGGGTGTGCGTTGCTGGCTTGTGTTTGGTGTTCTCACTCAGACCCTCTGTGAAAAGCTCAGTGTCTCTGCACTTGGGCTTTACCTCATGAAGCAACAGTCTGGAAAAGTCCTGGTATTCCACACTGCTGCGGACGAGTAGCTCCTCTGTGATGTTGCGATTCATGATTCGTATTGTGACTTCAAATACTTGGGCATCTGAAATAGAGAGCAATGTAAATTAGCTTAAATTGGGTGATCAACAGTCATGCACTTTTCTGTTGCTATTTCCATAAAGCCTATTCTTTTGAAGGGAAATTCTCTAAAGAGCAGGTGGGAGCATGTAGCTTAGCTTAGCAGGAGCTGAGATTCAGTCATGCACGTGGGTGTAGGGAGGGCCCCTGCAGCCGTCACGGCCCGGAGCCCCACAGGCCCCAACTCCTGGGTAAACGACTTGTCCCAGTGGGTCCAACACTTTCCCACTTTTCACACTGAGGGTCCTGCTTCCTTAGAAACCCCTCAGCATCTGGCTAATCAGTAAGGTTGTTCGCCTCACAAGGAGGTTTCCTTTTCTTTGGATATAAGCAAACTTGAAAAAAAAAAAAGACTCAAAATGGAACACGTCTCTTTCAGCAATGAAAATAAATCCAGCACCCATGGCTGCCTTTTAGTTGGTGAACATTGGAGACAGGTCCTAGGGAAACTATGCACATTTCTGTGATTATCCAAGAGCTACCTGCTCTGTCCCCATCCAGGTTCACCCCTCCTTTGACTTTGGGGTTGTCACACAGTTTATCACCCCCGCATGCCCCCATTTAAGGCCATAGAAATTTCATCACTTAGTATTCCTGTATTTCCAGACCAGGTCTCCTCGGAACCTTCTCCCATCTTAGCCACGGAGAACATAAGGGTATGGCTCATGATTCTCAGGCCTCAGGGTCAGCTCCGATCTTGGCCACATGGCCAAGGCTTCGGGACAGGCAGGATCCATCAGTGTCCTGGAATCCTTGGTTCATAGTGAGCCTCTGGGTATCAACTGCTACAACATGCCTGCTGCTTTCCAATGCCATAGACTTTCACGGCGATTTGGAACTACGTACCCCAGAAAAGCACATTCTTCAACCTCATGCATTCCCCTGGGTGTGGCCCCATTGCAAGTAGGACCTCCTGATGAGGTCACCTGAGTTAAGGTGAGGCCCACCTCAATCAGGACGGGTCTGAATCCTCATTCTGGAGTCCTTCATAAGCAGAATGAAGTTCAGACAGAGGGAGAGAGAAAGCCTCAGGGGGCAGCCAGAAACGGAAAAGCAACTGAACCTAGAAGAGGAAGGAGAGCCCAGGAAAGGCCTGTGCCTTGCCAGGTGATGGAGGAACCCAGGACCGAGGACCACCAGCAGCCAGTCCAGGATGCCAGTTTCAGAAAGAAAGCACCGCTTTGGTGAGGCCTTCATGTGGACTTCTCCTAGCCTCAAAACCATGAGCCAACCAATTTTTACCATTTAAGCCAACCCGTTTCATGGTATTTGCTTTAGCAACGAGGAAACTAAAACACTCATCAAAGTGGAATTAAGCAAATTGGATGCCTTATTTAAAAGGGCTCTACAAATGAAAGACATTTTTCCAAAAATGAGATTTAATGAGAATCATAGCTAGGTCAAAGAAAGGCTGGCAATTCAGGAATTCCCCCCAATTATCTCTGGAATTGGAATGTAGGTTTTTTTTTTCTTTTTTTTTGCAGGCTTGTGGTTGGGGGGGTGGAAGTCCCTACTGCAAATTGCATCTAGGTAAATGCATGGCCCATTTAGATAAGTACATGGCCCTGTAGAGATGGGCCATGCCAACTGCCTCCGCAAACTGAAGCTCCAACCTCATGCGTGTGCCATGTTTGTTTAGGGAGAACCTTTCCTCCTGGCACGAATGCAGTATGCCTTACGGTCATCTACTCATGTTTCACTGGGAAAGGGGGCAGGCTCTGTGGCTGCTTTAAGGAGGCGGTCAGCGATTTGGTTTTGGAAGTTTTCCAGACTCAGGCCTATGGGACTAAGGTAGGCAAGATACCTTTGAACACCTGCCAATTGTGCCCCCTCTGGCTTTATTATACTTTTGCCGTACTCAGTCTGATTGTTTTATTGAAGTCCTTCAAAATAGAGGAAGTTGGACGCTGCATGGAGCTCCTCACTTGTCCTCTGAGATGCCAGAGGACGCCCTGACCAGAATGAGATGCACGGAAGCCAGAGGGGCCTGCGAAGGTCAAGGCAAGGAGGGTGCAGCCCCTCCCCGCAATGGGGGGCTGGGAAGGAGGGGGCCCGCCCTGCCCCGTTAGGGAATGTGCCTCCACCTCTCTTGCTTCCCTAGCTCCTGTTAAAGCAAAAGCACGGGGGCCTATAGAACCGGACGGAGAAGCAAACTTGTGAAGCAGCATGTGGGCTTGGGGCCTGGGCTCTTACCCGTCCTGACAGCCAGCGCTGCTGTGACGTTGGCCCCGCACGCCCCGTAGCCAGTGTTCACCGCATACAGCACTCCCGCCTCCAGCCCGGAGACCAACACGCTCCTCGCGGTGGTGCTGGTGCTTCCGAGTAGCTCCTCGCCCTTGTAGACCTGGATGCGGAAAGTGTGATTCTGGGTACAGTTTAGCCTCCAGGACACCTGAAAGCTGCTGCCGGTGACGTTGAAGATCATGTAGTTCCTGATCGGAGGGCAGCCTATAAAAGTCCAAAACAAAGAAGGTTCAGAAAACGTCAGAAAAGACTGCTTTCTCTTCTGTAGTAGGGGATATGGTTTCAGTTCTCACCTATTTTTGGATGAAGTCAACAAATGCAGGACAGAGTTCTCTCTTTAAAAAATTATGAATTAACCCCATTAGTTCAAAATAGAGGTGTCAAGCCTTTCTTTCCTGAGAAACCTGAGTCATTTTGGAAGATGGTATAGGCTTGCACTGCTGTGATTGGGAAATCTTGGATGAAGCAAAGGAAAAGGAAAATAAGGCAGAGCATGAAATCTCGGCCCCTCTATCATAGAGCCAAGTTCGGACACAGCTAACCCAAGGTCGCCGAGATGCACATGGCAGATAACACGCTGTCCTGCTGGGGTTTTTTGTGGTCCAGAATCTGTGATTCCCAGACAGCCAAAACACTCTTCTGGGCCCGCTGACAGATTCATCCCACAGAAAACGTCTCGTAGTGACAGCTGCTATGGTGTGATTTTTTTTGTGCTCCATCTATAAATAACGCCTCATCACAAATCACAGAGCCCCAACCGTTCTGATTTATGATATAAGCACTTGGTCATTTGCACAAGGGATTCCTGCACCCAGCTAATGTGCCATGCTGAGAGGATGGCTCTGTGGACAAGCAAGCCTCAGGAGTCACACAGATCCCTAGAACAAATTAAAGCTCTCTTCAGGGAGGTGGGAGTTGTGGGTCCATCTGCTACAGGCAACTGGGCAATATGAATTATATAAAAATATCTGGTGGTCCTCAGTCTAGTTGCCATCATTTTAATATCAGAATTTCAGTTCTATGAAAAACAATCAATCAGGACCTTTCTTTTGTCTTTTGCAAGACCATATTATAAAATATTATTAAGTTTGGGATGTTTCCCAGAACTTTTTATGCAAGGATTCATTGGATATATATATACTAGAAATCAGTATCATGAAAAAAATTGTGTCTTTCCAAACAAATCTGTAGCTTCCTTTTGGTAAAAAATGAGAAGCATAAAGTCCAACCCATTTCCCTTTATGCCGTGGCTGCCAGGAGACTCAGAACAAAGTTGAAGATTCAATTGCAGTCCCACAGTTTAGCTGGATTCTCTTCCAACTGAGTATTGATCTGACTTTTCTAAATCCCAGCCACCCTGTGGATGTGCTACAGCACGGGCAGCCCTGGCAGATCCCCTTCCTAGAATGTGGATATAAATTATTGGAAGAACACGAGAGGCTGAGCCCAGTTCTTTCTCCTCTGTCTTACTTGGACAGGGTCTGCGAAATGCATCCCAACTCTCACTGTGTCCTAATGCTCTCCTCGCACAGGGAGGTTGAGTGCATTTTTGAAGAAAGCATATCTGTAGTTTTCGCCAACTTGCCCAGTCTCTTTCTGAATACTGTGATTCAGATTGACATGGATGTTTTCCTTTGTGGCAAGAAAAGCAGGACATCAGACTGACAGGCAGCCAGCAACGCCAGCTCTGAGTCAGCGCGCCCCACGCCCCATCTCCTGGTCACAGGAACCCTGAAATCAATAGCCCCCTCACCCCACCCCCAGGGCCTGATACTTCCAACAACCACACAGCTTTTTGTCCTGCTCCTCGGCAACACGTCTTACCCGTAAAATAGAGAAGGGCTACAGCTTCTTTTCTGAAAACCTGTTAAAAGTGCTAAATGTTCTATTTTTATATGGGAAAACTATGCACCCCAAATGCTTTAGGAAACAGGACACTTTCAGGATGGTGCTTGCTCACGGGCCCCACGTGCCTGCCCAGCACTGGGTGCCCAGTGGGGGCTCAGCCATCGCCTGCACCCCGTGGTGTCCCACCAGCTCTCACTCACTTCTCCTTGCTGCCATTTGGAAACAGACAACTTGGAGCGAGCAATCAGGGGAAGCGAACTGGCTCAGATGGACTCTGGGCTGGCTGTGGGCCATCATGCAGCTCATTCCACAAGAGCACATCAAAGCCGGGGGAATCAAAATAAAGCACCCCCAAGGATTTGAAAAGAACCCAGGGAATGGGTGCCAGGGATGGAGTCTAAGAGAGTTTCGGGGCTGGCAATGCACATTTGACCTCTTACGACTATGGATTCACTCTTTAGACCAAGGTTCCGAGGGGCTCTTAGATCCCGGGATGGAGGAACCGCTAACCTGGGTGTTTCCAATACTGCGAAAGCCTCCAAGTCACTGTCTGCGGTGGACAGAGGCTGGGTGCTGGGAGCAAGAAGACGCCTTTTAATCAAAAAGAAAAAAGCAAGAACTCCCCTGAGGCTAACACTACCACTGAACATTTCTGTGGCTCTTTATCCAGTTTATTTCTTGGAGGCACTTGAAACTGCCAATACTCTACCATTTTTTTACCAAGAAAAGTGGCAATTTCATGCAGCTCCACCTAACATTTCCATCAGCATTTACTGAGTGTCTCCTGCTTACTGGCACTGCAAAGAGATATTTTTAAACCAGGAATACTCTTTTTACCCCTTCCCCTCCTTGCTTCAGGATAAGCCTCTGCAGCTTCATTTATAGGTACTCGTTAGCCAGGACACCATCCTCTGGTTGCACTTTAGCTTTTCAACATTCCTCTTGAAGTGTAGCCGTAGAAAATAACATTTAATTCTTGACTGCAAGTGTGATTCAAGGGCAGAAGCAAAATGGATAATCTAAAACTCACGCTCCAGGGCCCATGCACTGAGGCACAATTCAACCCACTGTCGTGAACCCAAATCCAAAACTTGACATTTATCGTGGCAAAATGCATCCATTCTTCATGCTCATAAATCTGCAGCCTTTGTTTCTTCCAGGCAGACCTGGCAAAAGGGTACTACTGCAAACACTGCCTTACCCGGTCGCTCACTGTCAGTTTTACTCCTCCATCAGAAAGCCTGCCAGCTTCACACCTGACATGATGAGCATTTGAGCCAAGATTCTGAACATTCAACTGTTCAAATTCAGCTTGGCATGGGAGTGCTGGCCTGGGAGAACTTGAGCTGCTACGTCTTGCCTGCCCCAGCTGCTTCCCCACTGGACACCCCTCCCCACGCCAAACTGCAAGTTTGGGGGTTGATTCTCTCTGGAGCAGTGGCCAGCTGTTGGGTTCCAGCTGAGAAGCAGAATCATGTCATAAGGTGCTGGGATAACCCTTGAGAACAGATCCCATTTTGAAAGCAGAATATGTTCCTGGACTGTTAGGTGTTAATCGTGAAAGTATTTTCTGCAGTTTTCTGTTTGTGCAATAGCCCAGATGCCCTGCATGTCATTAATTGGGTGACTAATTTCACAAGAAGAGTATTTGGAATTTGTGCTGTATTTTCCAGGGATTTATACCTCTTAGCCATTCCAACAAATTGCTCATCTATATTTGCTTTGAAATTTAAAACATATGTTGTAAATGTAATATGTGATTGGGATCCACATTTATTATCTGAAAATACTGGATTTGTCTTTTCTGCCCTATTAGACGTGAGTCTGAGCCCAGCAGATTTCCCTAGCAGCCCTTTATCTCAAAGGTCTCCTGCAACTCATGATGGTAGCGTGGTGGGGTTTGGCTGACACCACTCCTGAATGTAAACAAAATCCAATGCATAAATATTTCAGATTACTGACCAGCATAAGAAGAACCTTGTTCCAACCTACCATTAAAGGGGCAGGACTTCCACCCGGGAGACCACAGACCTGGAGATGGCTGGAGGGTCTTCAGGCAGGGTGCGTGCAAACAATAAGGGCACATTTGTGCCTGGGGAGATGGTGCGTGGCTCTAATCAGATTCTCAAAGGTCCGGAACTGCCATATTACAGAGTAGGGTCTCTGACACCAGAGATGGGCTGATGGTTTCTTTGTTTTGTTTTTTTTAAACATCTAGAGACCACAAACAAGCACCTCTGAAGCAGCCCTTTCAGTTCATCTAGTCCACGAATGCCTATCAAGTGCTGAGTTCCTGCCAGGCACTGGGCACTCATCTGGCAGCGAGCAGGAGACAAGGCCCCTTCCTTCATGCAGCTTCATCTTGGTGGGAGAGAGGCAGCCCACAAATGGTGCTGGGAACCAGCCCAGGTCCTGCCATTGCCAGGAGTCTGCCCTGAGCCCCCACTCCCTTGCCCGTAGGGGAGGGAGAGGGTCTGTAAATAAGAATCGTGGGTTCGTTTTCCAGGTCTGGCTCTGGAACACTGAGGATAAAACAGCCACTGCTCTCCAACGCTACTCAATTCCTGGTCCTCCTTTAGTGCACAGGAGAGGATGTGGCCATGGAATGGCCATGCCCCAGGGCACTGTTCCTGGGAAGACACTGAGAGTGGCAGCCGCTGGGACACTGCCTGGGTGCAGGGAACAGATTGCTCAAATTGCCAGCGTATCCCCCACCAGGGCTGCTTGGGAGGAGAGCCTCAGCAAGGCAGTGGATGGGAGAAACGAATAGCCTGAGGTATGGGCAATTTCTCCCTGTAACCACCTCTAAGTAGTCTTCCTTCTCGCCTCAGTTTCCACTCCTGTAAAATGAGCACATGACCAGTTGTGTCATGGGGTTACTTTAAGAATTAAATGAGTTAACAGTCAGGCATTGCTTTGCACGGAGCTTGGAGTACTTTATGGATCAAGCAGCTCTTAGCTGCATTATTTATTATGGACAAAGTGTGAGTCTTTTGTAGGGAAAAGAACAAATGCATTAAATTATTAATTAACTCAAATGAGATATAACAATATTCTCTATAACCACTTGATGATGTTAAGAAAAGTTCTGGCTTTCGTTGCAGAAATGTTTTGTTGGAAACATTTTAGCTCCAAAGCATAGAAATAGCTCAGAGCACTATATCTTGGCCAGAAAATATCATTATTATTCAAACCCTGAAAATTTTAATTATGAAGACCAAGCTGTTTCTTGGAAACTTTAAATTTTATAATGTGAAGCTAAGAAAGCAGAATACGAAGTTGTATCTATAAGGAGAATTTAAGATAGAAACAGGCATTCATGGTGTAAGACCCCAGAAGGGAACTTGCAACAGGTGAAAAGGGCTTGTTTCCTGAGGTGTTGAGACCGTGGGTGGCTTCTCCCATTGTCATTAGCATGTTCTTAAAATGGTCGATCAAAGTTGGGAATGACAAGGAGACAAACTCGGTGGCCAACTGCAATAAGCAGCCATTGCAAAACCCCAGACATTGAGAGGAAGATACCGAGTCCACCAAAGTCCTGTCCTTACGTAATGTAGGAACTACAAATTTGGGAAGGTGGCTGTTCCATTTCTTGCTGATTGTCAGGGAAGCCGTCTGCCCTGTAAGTCCAGCCTGGCCCTGGAAACTCTGTGCCTGCATCTTGCCCTTCAGTTGTCCTCAGACCCTGAGTGGCTGCCTGTGTCCTCCCCAGGCCCCTGCCTGGGGAGCCACCTCCCCCTGCACACCTCATCCCACCACCCTGGTCCAGCGACTGCTCGGCTAGAATTGGGATCAGCTGCTATCCACGGGAGAAAACCCAAAATACCAGAGGCCAGGCTTTATTCCCCCAGGTAGAGAAAGTCAGCAGTCCGCAGGTGAGGCGTGGAAAGGCAACCATCACAGCTGCCCCAGGCCCACCTCCTTCTCCAGCCCTGTGCCTCCACCCTTATCCTCCAGGGCTCCACATGTCCAAATGGCCAAGGGGGACTCGGGCATCACCTTCCTATTCCCGGCATGTTCTCAGTAGGGTCTGTAACCCATAAACGGTCTCCCCAAGCCCCACAGGACACTTCTATGCTAGCTCATCAGCTGGAGCTGAGCCACAGGCCACCCTACCTACAAGGGAAGCGGAGAAAGGCAGACTTTTCAGGGGGCACATTTCCACAGGAAACAGCCAAGTTCCATCACTAAGGAAGGAGAGAGGAAATCTGGGGTCTGCTACAACACCTCTAGTCCATTCTCCGTCCAGCAGCCAGAGTGAGCCTGGACACAGGGATGTGGGAATGTACCACCCACAGCTCAGTGGCCTCTGCCCCTCCATCCTACTCATATGGGGTCCCGTAAATACCCAGTGCTCGCCGCAATACCAACATCACAGCAGTAAGTACTGTGGAAGAACTGCCCTGTGGAGTCGTCTCACCACCCTTCTCCTCCCCCTCCAAAATTTGTGGGAAACAATATGGCAGTCACTCAAAAAGTTCAATATGGAATTACCATATGATCTTATATTTCCACTTCTAAGGTATAGAAGAAAGTGAAATCAGAGTCTCAAGCACATATTGTACTCAAGTGTTCACAGCAGCATTATTCACAACAGCCCAAATGTGGAAACAACCTGCGCCAGTTTGAAACCATTGTGTTCTCCAAGAAAGCCATGTTCTGTAATCCTGATTTAATATTGTAGGGTAGAAATCTCTTATCAGATTGTTTCCATGGAGATTGACCCACTCAATTGTGGATGTGAACTTCTGATAAGATTACTTCCGTGGAAATGGGACTCACTCAATGTGGGTGTGACCTTTTGATTACCATGGAGAAGTGACTCCACCCATTCAAAGTGGGTCTTGATTAGTTATCGGAGTCCTTTAAAAAGGGAGACATTTTGGAAAAGCACAGTTGCTTCAGAGCTGGCATAGGTGTAGACATTTGGAGATGTTTGGCATGCCAATAAAGAGAGCAGATGTTTATACATGGGCTTTTAGAGATGTAGAGCCCAGCAGATATCACCATGTGCCTTTCCATGAGATGTTAAGTAAGGCAGAGCCTGGAAAGGGTAAAGGGATGCTAAGAGATGCGAACCTTAGCAAGAAAGCCACTAGAAGCAGAAGCTGGAAGCAACCAAAATGGGAACAAGGATCAGCAGATGCCAGCCAAGTGCCTTCCCATATGACAGACATTGGCCTTTCTTGAGTCAAGGTATCTTTCTCTAGATGCCTTAGTTTGGAAATTTTTATGGCCTTAGAACTGTGAACTTGTAACTTAATAAATTCCTTTTTTTAAAAGCCATTCCATTTTTGGTATATTACATTCTGGCAGCACTTGCAAACTAAAACACAACCCAAATGTCCATCAACAGATGAATGGATAAACAAGATGTGGTACATACATACAACAGACTATTCTTTGGCCATAAGAAGGAACAAAATTCTGAGACACCGTATCATGGATGGACCTTGAAAACAATATGCTCAGAAAAATTAACAAGACACACACAACAAATATTGTATGATGTCACTGATAGGAGATTTCTAGAAAAAGCAAATCCACAGAGACAGAAGATAAATTAGAGGTCACCAGGGGATGGGGGCGGGGGAAGCAGAGTGTGTGTTTAGTGGATATGAAGTGTGTCAGTAAGATTAATTTAAAAAATCGACTCTGAGTCTGCTAAGGCCTCTAGATCAAGAGTCCTTAACCTGGGTGAAGGACCACAGACAGAATTCAGGGATCCCTAAAATTCAGATGGAACTAGATCTGTCTTTTCTTTTACCGACCTCTACCCAAAATGCACCTCTTCCTGCAGTGTGAACTCAGGCTGATCACAGTTGTGGGAGGGGTTCCTGTGCCTTTGGAAACCACAAAGTCATGGAGTGCTTCATATCACATGACAAATGCTGTGCTTCTCAAAATGTTTATGTTTTTAGGGACTACCAATGTAATAGGCCAAGCCCTCAATTTGGGGGCTTGCCCTTATGAAATTTACTTCTGCAAAGGAGAAGCTAAGACAACTTATAATTATGCCTAAGAATCAGCCCTAGTGAATCTCTTTTATTGCTCAGATGCAGCCTTTCTCCCTAAGCCAACTCTGCAGGTAAATGCACTACACTCCCCCCTACACAGGATGTGACCCTCAGGGGTGCAAATCTCCCCGGCAACGTGGGACACGACTTCCAGGGATGAGCCTGGCTGTGGCATTGTGGGATTGAGAAAGCCTTCTTGACCAAAAAGGTTCAGTGCCTGAGAGACTTCAGATAGTGTCAGGAGGTTACGCTTATGCATTATGTAAATATCCTTTTTCAGTTTTTAGTGTACTGGAGTAAACAGAAGGAAATACCTGAAAACTGTTGAACTGTAATCCAGTAGCCTGGATTCTGGAAGATGACTGTATAATTAAATATAGCTTTCATGGTGTAACTGTGTGAAAACCTTGTGACCAACACTCCCTTTATCCAGTGTATAAGTAAGAAAGTAAAGACAATAAATAAATAAATAATAGGGGGTGGATAAGGGGTACGGGGTGTTTGGGGTGTTCTTTTTTTATTTTTATTTTTATTTTCTTGGAGTAATGAAAATGTACAAAATTGATTGCGGTGATGAATACACAATTACATGGTGATACCGTGAACCATTGATTGTGTACTTTGGATGATTGTATGGTATGTGAATATATCCCAATAAATTGCATTTAAAAATATAGTGATGGGGAGTAGTTTTTCAGACTTGACACTCAAAGCTCAAGCAATGAAAGAATAAATAGATAAATGGGATCTCCTAAAAAAATCAGATACTTCTGTCTTTCAAAGGACTTTGTCAAAAGGGTGAAAAGGCAATGGACTCAACTGGAGAAAATATTTGGAAAGCACATATCTGATAAGGGTTTGATATTCAGGATATATAAAGAAATCCTATAACTCAACATTAAAAAAGAGAAATAACCCAATTTTAAAATGGACAAGAGATATGAATAGACATTTTTCCAAAGAGGAAATACAGATGCTAAAAAATACATGAAAAGATGCTCAACTTCACTAGCTATTAGGGGAATGCAAATCAAAACCACAATGAGCTACCATCTCACACCTACTAGAATGGCTGTTATTAAGCCAACAGGAAATGCCAAGTGTTGGAGAGGATGTGGAGAAGTAGGGACACCTGTTCACTGCCAGTGGGAGTGTAAGAAGGTACAGCCGCATGGAGGACGGTCTGGGGGCTCCTCAGAAAGCTAAGTATGCAGTTGCCCCATGACCCAGCAATCTTGCTACTTGGGATAAACCCAGAAGATCTGAAAGCAGGGATGCAAACAGGTGTTTGCACACTGATGTACATAGCGGCATAATTCACAATTACTGAAAGAGGGAAAAAACTCAGGTGTCCATCAACAGATGAATGAATAAACAAAATGTGGTGTATACATACTATGGAATATTTAGCAGTAAGAAGGAACGAAGTCCTGAAGCATGCAACAACATGGATGAAACTAGAGGACATTACGTTAAGTGAAATGTCAGACACAAAAGAACAAATATTGTATGATCTCACCAATATGAACATATTAAAATATCTAAACTCATAAACATAAAATGTAGACTATAGGTTACCAGGATATAGAATGAGGCTAAAAAATGGGGAGTGGTTGCTTAATAAGTACAGAATGCTTAACTAGGGCGAACTTAAATGTTTGGAAATGGACAGAGGTGACAGTAGCACATTATGGTGTAATAATTACCAGTGCTGAGTGGTGTGTAATGTGGTGGAAAGGGAAAATTGAGAGCCATATATGTCACCAGAAGGAAAGCTGGAGGTTAAAGCATGGGAATGTATAACACAGTGAATCGTGTGGTGGACAGTGACTGTGCTTAGCTGTGCAAATATTAAAAAGTTCTTTCATGAACTAGAACAAATGTATGGCACTATTACAAGGAGTTAATAATAGAGGGGTATATGGGGAAAATGTACCTATTGTAAACTATGGACTACAGCTAATAATAATATTTCAATATTCCTTCCTCAACACTAACAAATGCACCACACCAACACTATGGGTCAGCAGTGGTGGGCGGGGGAGGTGGAGATGAGTATGGGAAGATTTAGGTTTTCTTTTTCTTAGTATTTTCTTTTCTGGAGTAATGAAAATATTCTAAAACTGACCATGGGAATGTGTGCACAGCTATGTGATGATACCGTGAGTCATTGATTGTATAGTTTGGATGCTTTATATGGCCTGTGAATATATCTCAATAAAATTGCATTAAAAACTGCCACTTGCATGCCAATGACTAATGCTCAAATTTGCAGGTAAGTCAGTCCAACCTCTGAGCTCCAGCATCAACTATCCAACTCAGTTTCATTTTGACATCTCCATTCAATGTGAACTCCATCTCAATTTTAACTACTAATTGTCAAAAATAATAAAAACAACTGTAGCCTTCCTGATCTCATTCAAAGGAACCACCGTCAAGTTAGCATTTGGCAAGACACCTGCCTTCATTCCCTTCTTCCTCTCCCGCCTCTGATTAAGCAGGAGGCCTTGTGGGTTCTACAGCATTTCTTTTTTCTCATTTTTACCACAATTCCCTAAATTTGAGATGATTTACTTGTTTCTTACTATATGCTCCTTAATGGCAGAAGCCATCGCCTATACCGGGATTTCTAGAACAAATCCCTACTTCCTTGGACCCCCTCGCACCTGGCAGCCCTCCTCCCCCCAGGCCCCACTTCCAACTGGACTGGAGCTAGGCACTTTCTTCTCTGCATTTCCCCCGGCGTCCAGCCCAGGCTTTTGCTATCCGGATGGAACCTATGATCCCAGAGACAGTTCCAGCTGCTCCTGTTGTGCCCGTGCAAATATTAACCATGACCTTTCCACTCTCACATGTCCCAATTAGACATTAAACAATGTATACATCATGTGTGGCAAATACCTGACATATTCTTTAGTGAATTTACCAAATCTAATATTATGCTCTATTCCTGAATGTTCAGATTGCCGGCATCTACCAACTATGGAATGACACTTAAGTGAAAGAATGAATGCAAGGATGCCCCACGATGGGATCCAGAGCAGCCAAAAGAACTGGGTGATTATTCCATGCTCACAAACTAGCCTCTAACTTTGGGAGGAGGAAGAAAGCTCTGTGGTCCATGGACCATCTGGCTGTAAGTGAATTCCTTGAGCCATCACAACGCTATCTCAGAAGAGCCCTGTCCATTACCTTCACACGTGTCATTCAGGTTCTGGGGAGATGAAGTTGGGGAGTCCTGGTGACGAATGCATTGGTAGGAGCCCTCCATGTTTAAACAAAGTTCCCTTCCAGAGCAGGCATTGAGCTCATCGTAGAAACATTCATTCACATCTAGTAAAAAGGAGAATATTTCAGAACGCTCACTGGAGTCATACCATTTTGACATTCTCATTAACTTTGGAGTATCCCCGTGGACTTGTGTCACGTGAGCTGAGGAGGTGATCCTGAATGTGAGAATTAAGCCCTGTCTTAGTGACCCCTATATGGCCTGATTCCTGAAAGCACCTGGCCATAGCTCACCACATGCAGCTCACCTTGTGGGCACCATAAGTTCTTTGGTAGCTGCTGTTACCTGAGTAAAACCCTGAGAGACAATATTGAGTCTGAAAGTCATGCAATGATGGAGGCCATGTACAAAACCTGGCAAGCAAGTATTTTTCTGAACGAAGCAATGAAAAAAGAACAATCCCTGACCTTTGGCAGCTGGCCCAGACTCATAGCTGGGCTGCTCTGTTCTCCTATTAGACACAAGTCATCTCACAGGACTCCAGCCTCAGATGAGATTGAATGACACTAAAGCAAGGGTTCTGCAGACTCTTGTCTAAGCACAGACAAAAGCAAATCCTCTGTGTCACCAAAAATGACCCTCACAACCCTTGGCCAAAAACATTGACTATTACTTCTTTATCAATTACAGCTTTACCTCCGTGCCAGTCTCCCCCTTCCTCTAGATAAGGTTGATTGAGGTACCTCATCATAGAATTAGTTCCCACTTTCTGATGGCATTTCATCTAGAACAAATCCCCACTTCCTTGGACCCACTCACAATCACCTAACCAAAGCCCAAGTCCTGTACTAGTTCTTTCCAACACCCTCTTCCAGAGATGCCCAATGGTTCCTAGCAGTGTGTGCTCTCTCACTCGGTCAATGGCAGTTGGGTTTCCTGTGGTCTTTGGCTGAAGGACATGGACAGAACAAAAACAAGGTAAGCACTCGGCATGGGAACAATTCATCTTGGTTTTGAAGAATGTGTGTACATTTTGAAGGAAAATCACTCAAGCGCTCACTGAGCTTAAAACCTGGTGATCTGTAATGCCATAGAAGATGCTTCTACAAAAACAGCCATCCTTCCCATAGCCCTGAGGTCAACAAAGTATGGCACATATGTTTTTAGAAAGGAAATTTTACAGGAACCAAGCCATACCCATATGTTTATGTATCATCTATGGCTGCTTTTGTGCTAAAACAGGACACCTGAGTAATTGAGACAGAGACCATGTGTGTGGGAAACAGACCTTTTGACCTTCAGGCTAAACCTTGAGACGGTGACCCGGTGACCAGGAACACTGGGTCACGTGGCTCTTGCGGAACACCGCAGGGGGCTCTTTTGAAGGGTAAAAGGGCTGGGGGTTGGAATGTGCTATTCTTTGAAGAGATTTCACAGATAAACCAACTTAGCTTTAAAGGTTTTGCATTTTCTTGTATTTTGCTTATTGGTGTGATTGTAATTAACATTAAAGATTAACGACGTTACTTCCTCCCACCTTTGAAGTAATCACTAATAAATAGCTGGAGCAAAACTAGCAAAGAGCTCTTGGCTCTAGAAGTTCAAGAGTCCCCTGCTCCCATTTTCAGAAATCTGTGTCTGTCTTAATTCTCGCATCGCCCTGTCAGCAGCAATGTGGCTTGCAAGAGCCAAAAATATTTACTGCCTGGCCCTTTAGTGGAAAAGCTGGCCAACCCTTGTCATTGATTTTTTAAAAAAAAGGAGCAGGTGACATCTACAGGCTTCAGACTATAAATTCAGCTTTGTACAAATTCTCCTGAAGGTGACTTCTTGGTACAAGAATATCCAGGATGAGGATGAGAAAGAGGTGAGAAGGCAAATTTAGGAACCCGAAGGACTAAAGAAATGATTATTCTTGTGTTGTTATCAGATTTTATGCCAGTGCCAATTTGAATGGAATGATAAACCTACCTTTTAAAGAATGAGAAAGGCATGTGAGAGTTTGGAGGAGAGACACAGGGAGAGAAAGAAGAGAGGTGACATGGGGGAAAAACAATAACTCTCCTCAAAATCCTTATTTCAGAACTTGAAGTTTAAACTTGGTTTGGGCTAGAGTGAGCTAAAGGTGTATCAAGCCACACCGAACCTGATGGGTTAGTGTGCTTGAACCAATTATTCTCTCAGTCCTGGATTTAAACTCGTGAAGGGTGCAGTCTTAGCTTGAGCCCCTCCCTCGCAGTTTGGCAATTCAGTCCCCCCAGGGGAGCACAACCTTGCACCTGAATGCCGATCACTTCGTAGGCGCGCGTCACCATGTCGCCCAACATGGCCGAGACGTTGACCACAGGCAGCAGCTGCGGCAGGCCCAGCAGCAGCTGCGACACTGTCATGGAGGTGTCCTTGCTGGCCGAGTGCAGGTGGTGGACGGTGGAGTTCAGCGGCTGCAGGGCACTTGTGACCTGGGAAACCAGAGTCAGAGCATCATATGGTGGAATTGCACATCCATTTGGCAGAAAAGGAGACTGTGGTCCAGAGTAGTTAAAATTAGCCCAAGGTCACTAAATGGATTAGTCATAGGCCTCAAGGTCAAAGACTTTTTCACAACATGCATGCTAGATGAATATGAAAACCGAATAACAAGGCAAATACCATTTTGCTATACAGAAAAGAACTTCTACAATGTTTTTATATCTGTAATCATTCCCATAAAAGTCCTGCAAACCAGGATCATAAAAATTTTTGCATTAGCATTCAAAAGCCACAGAACCCCTCAGCCCACTGTTTCTTGCCAATACTATGTGCCTTCTGCAGCTAATGACAAAGAGAATTAGGAAGTTAAGGATCAAAAGCCAGGATCTCATGTTGTACACATCTGCTTCTTGGGAAGAGCGAGGGAAGAGGTTTCATGATCCCTTTTCTCATTTCATATGATTTTTTTATTTCAACCCTAATACTCTGAAATCTGAATCTTTGCCTAGTCAGGCAAATTGATGTGATCACACAGAAAAAACAGCATCACCAAACAGACTTTCTCAACAAAACCTTAAGTCTCTATTGGGAACCAGAAAGGAGGTATGGGGAGATGGTTGCAGCCCTTCTCCTTGGCAGTCTTTGAACACCTTCCCAGAGGGAGTAACAACTCATAATTTGGAGGGCAAGAAAGAGAACCAAGACCAGCCTCTTTGGAATTCCTGATTCAGCAGTAAAACCAGCACTGGAGCCCAGCACCTGCACATCAGGCCCCTGAGCCAGGCAGGCTCCCTCCATTAGGGAGGCACTGGTCTGGATGGAGAAACAAAACGCACACATATGAAAAGATGACTGGTTTCACACAACAATAACGATATTTAAAATACCGATGCCCATAACCCATGGGAACCCGCACATGATAGGCACCATGCTGCATTCCTTACCTGTACTACCTTGTTTAAATCTCTCAGTCACCCTCTCATGTAGGAATGTGAGCATTTCTATTTAAGAAGGAGGGATCCAAGGCACAGAGGGTAAGGAAACTGCCCAAGGCCACACAGCCGATCCCACAGTGCTGGGATTTGAACTCAAGCCAATTGGGCAGTCCCCAGCCCTGGAAAGCTAAGAAGAAATGGAAATTAGTTCCAGCTCGTGTGGTCAAGGAGGCTTCTGGATGAAGGAGAGGTTTCAGAGCACCTCTCAAGCTGCTTTACTGGACAGAGTCTAAGAATAAGGTTTGTTCTGGACCTACCCCAGCCAGGGTCGAAAGACTAGGGAGGGAGCAGAGTTTGGGTCTGACACCGACACCTGGGGACACACCTGGGATCTGAAAGTCAAGCAGGACCAGCCACATAATGGGCAGGGCCCAGGCAGCATGAAAATGCAGGGCCCCTTGTTCAAAAATTGAGAATCTCAATAAGCAACCCTAGAGCATCAGTGCAAACACAAGTCCTTCTGAGCACCTGTGGGACTGCATTGATTGCCCACTCCTGGTGCTGGCCCTCCCTAAGTTCAGGCCACCAAGTGAGGAAGGCCACCCCAGCGTAGTGAGCCCTGTCTGGTCCACCGCTGCGACTCCCGTAACTGAAGGCAATACTCAGCAGGGGAAGCCGTCCTGGTGGAAGATCAGGCTGCAGTGTGGGAAAGTACAAGCTGTGTCTGGACCAGCGGTTCTCAACTAGGGCCGATTCTGCCCCCTAGGGGACATTGGGTGATGTCCAGGGATGCTTCTGGTTGTCACAACTGGGGGTGCCACTGGAATCCAGTGGGGGGAGACCAGGGATGCTGCCCAACACTCCACGATGTACAGGGCAGCCTCCCACAACGAAGAATTATCTGGCCCAAAACGTCAGTGGTGGCAGGGTTGAGAACCTCATCTAAAATTTTCCATCTCAGCACTTTCCAAGATTCCAGCACATTTTTTCCAGGATCTGCTGAACTCCATAAAGCAAGAGCTAGACCGTCAGGGGTTTGTGAACCAGGCTGGTGAGGGCAGAGCTCAGGGACCGAATCTGTCCCCTCTGGGGCATGCTGGTCTCCTCTCGTTGAATAGCCAGTCCATGACAAGTTAGGGACTCTGTGCTCTGTAGCAGGGTGGACTAAGCTTACAAGGAATGTCCGTCCAGACTCAGCCAACTGGACACTTAAACTTTGGGCATTTTGTCGTATGCTAATTGTACTTCGTGAGTCCTGTCTTTTTTTAATTAGGAATTCAAATTTGGTTCAGGGCCAATCATTTGCAGGCCATTCAGGGAATGTACCCCTCCCCAGCCCTCAGCCCAGGCCTCGCCCCCTCCCCTGCATCAGCTGGAGAAGCCATCCCAGGAAGAAACCAAACCACGTTCTTTCTCCCTTCCTGCCTACCAGGGAGCCCAGAAGCCGCGTGTGGTTCCGGAGGCTGGGGTCCACTTGATGGAGTTCCTCCAAGTCCACTTTCACCAGGGCTGTCACATTGTACCAGAAATCCGTCAGGCTCTCCTCTGCAGCTGCATGAAGGCAACGGCTGATGGGTGGCAGGCCCCAGGTAGGGCAGGTGCCCTCTGAGCAGCCTCGGGGAGTGAGAAGGAAGGGGCCGGAGGCATTTACCTCCCTGCACAGGGAAATCTGCCACCAGAGAGAGTCTGGGACCCAGCGGGGAGGGGCCTTTCCTTTGAAAAACTACACTTATGGGGTATGATATGTAGTTTTACATAATACATAATAATTTAAATGTAATAAGATTTAATAGTTCCAATACAAATATATTTTAAAATAAATACTTTTTATAAGTATATATCATTTTCTCCCCTCTGAGCTTGAAAAGCCCATTCTCCTGGGTGCAGCCCACAACCTCAAGAGCAGAGCTTTTCAGACGGGACAGGTGTGCACAGGTGAGCATGGGGCCTCAGCAGGACTTCAGGTCCCCTGTGAGGCTTCATCTGACTTGCCACCTGACAGTTCAACTTCCAATGAGCCCCTCGGAGACCCCAGGAAAGCGTGGGAACTTTTGGATCATTCCCATCTCTCCCAGGGACATCTCCCCTTGACAGCACCCCTGAGAGGCTGGGGGTGCTGTTCTCCCCTAGAAATCCCACTTACTAGATGCTGGTGAGGATGCTGCTTGGGGGCTGCCCCTGGCCCCAGCTCAGAGCTGTGGGCAGCCACTTCTGGAAAGCCCCCTGCCCCCTGCCCTGAGGATCTTGGGGTCCTACCTCGGGGCTTGGAGGCCATGCAGCGAGGGCCCCCTGGAGCAGGGCAGCACTTCTGAAGCCCTGGACAGTCAGTGTCCAAGGAACATGGCGAGGTGGAAGGTTCCAGTCCGTCCTTCAGGCAGACCCCGGGCCTCGATGCAAACTCCCTGGACCGATTCAGGGCTGGGGGCAGACGACATGGTTAGTGATGACAACAAGGCATCCTTCCAGGTGCTGGGTGCCATCTGTGGCTCCTGGAGGTATGGCATGGGCTGCTGGGGACAACCAGGGGCTGCCTGACCCCTGTCCCGCCCACCCAGGCCAGATGGAGCTCTGCCCCCTCGGGGGCCGATGGCTTTGTCTTCAACAGAGTGTGACAGTCAAAACAATGCACACCCATTTATTCAAAAACAATTTATATATATATAAGTTGTATATATATATATGGGGGCAGTTGTAGCAAAATGCAAAAATGATTCCATTTAGATGAAAGGTAAATAATGCATTGCTCTTGATTCTGTTGTTTTTTATATTAACTTCTCTGTCAATCTGAAACTTTTCAAAATAAGAAGCTCAAGGAAAGGCTTCACAGCATAAGACAGTAGCACGGAACAAGAGCTTGAGAATACGAGTCGGACATGGAGAATTTACTTCTAAACACTTGAGGGTACCTCTCTAAGGATAAGGACGTTCTCCCCCAAAACCATTGTCACACCTGGGAAAGCTAATCTATACATATATTAATTTATTTAAATATATCCGCTGTTCCTGGAAAGGGGCCGGTTTCAGCTGAGACCTTAAGTGCCCCTTTTCCTCCAATCCTTAGGAGAGCAGGTGCATGCAGGGCCTCCACCATCCTCTTAGAGACCTACTTGCTGCTTCATGGCCTGATGCTTCACTCATTCATTCATTCACTCATTCATTCACTCATTCATTCAGTGGTGGACCAACGACAAAGGAAGCTGATTCTGCTGGGAGAAAAGGACATGCACACGGGCCTGCAGAGGTCAGCTGGGGTGGTGCTGCGGAGAGAGGCTGGGTGGTCAGGAAAGGCTGCAAATGTGAATGGAGTTGGGCAGCCACGCAGCCCCCAGCTCCCCTTTGAATAATCCCACCCCCCCCCCATGCCCTATGGTCCTGGTGTGGGGTGTAGAGGGAGAGCAAAGGAGCCAGGCCCACGGAGGGACTGCATCAGGGCCTCTGGACATTTGGAGTGTTCGAGCAGTGATGAGACATGGTTGGTGCACCGCCAGGATGCTCAGATGACTCTACCCAGCTCCAGGCCCCCCTCCCGGGGTGATCTGCCCCAGGGCTGAGGTGTCTAACGTTGTGCAAACCCCCTTCCCCCCCTTTTAGCCGCGATGCGGCCCCCATGCTTGGCACAGTCCTCTTCCCCTCTTCCTGCTGGCTCCCGGGAGTGTGTGCTGGGAGCACCTCCAATGCCTGGTCATATCTCATGGCTCCTGGTGGGAAACCGCCCAGGGAGGGAGGGGCTGCTGCCCGAGCAGGGGGCCTGGCTCAGAGGCTGTCCTGCTGATCCAGGTGAGAGATGGTGGGCGTTGGACCAGGGTGGTGGGTGGAGGAGACGAGAAGCATCCGCTGCTGGGTGTATTTAGATGGAGGCGCCCACAGGATGTGCTCACAGCTAGGACGGGGGATGCAAAAGAAAGAAAAGCATCAAGAAGGCTCCAGTCTTCTGAGTCGGAGAAGGCTTCCAGGAGTGAGGCTGTGGGTGGAATCCAGGGTTTGGCCGCAAAACTGTCACGTCTGACATGCATACTGAACCACTACATGGAGACGGGCAGCTGACGGCACTGTCCTGCTTCCCCAGTGAGTTGCAGTGAGATCTACTGAGGTCGCTCAGCCTGGCTTTTGGGTCGCACAACCCCAGGGGGCACCATTTGCATTGTGTCCTGTGTAGACCCCTGCCCTGGGGTCCAGCTCCATGCAGATGATGATGGGTCCATGCATAAATGCAGGCGAGCCACTGGGGGATGCAAAGATGATGAGGAATACATGTCTGGACACGGAGGGGGAACCTCGGGGATCACTCAGTGATCCCAATCACCCAAGATAACCAGGTGGTCAGCGTGGGCTTTGGAGGAAAAGGGCTCTTGGTGATCAGAGAAAGAGCTGGAATTGTCTGAGAATCCATAGGCTCTGAAGGGGGACTGGCTGGGAGCCAAGGGCGCTGATATTCAGGGTGAGAGAAAAGCACTAAGAAGAGGGTGAGAGAAGAAGCTGACCCTCGAGGAGAGGTACTCTGCTCAGGAAAACTCAGCCGGGAGTGTGTGCCCGGTGCCATCTCTGGGAAAGAAGGGGAGGTAGGGCAGGTGCTGTGAGAAGAGTCCCCAGTCTGTGCAAACCAGAAAGGGGCACAGGGCTCGGGACAGGAGGGAACCTCCTTCTACCAGACATGGAAGAAAGTGGAGAAGATGCGAGCTCAGGGACCAGAGCTCAGAGAGAGGTGGATGGAAGGAAGACAGGACCCGGGGGTTCAGGTCAGGGGAGGGGCCTGTGAGCCCAGCAAGACTCATGCCCAGCAGCGCCCCAAATGAAAGCAGGACAACACTGGATGCTAATCAATGCCTGACCCCAGCTAATGCCCAGATACATTTAGAGGTCTGTGCGTCTGCAAATGACCCACAAGATGCTTGGTCGTACATTTCCAGGGTCCTCCTAACTCTAGGTAACCCAGACAGAAGCGAAAATTGGCCAAGCCCTATGGAAGGTCAGTGGAGGCCTGAAATGTCCAGGACCCCAGTGGGTCTTCCTGCTGGCCTCCACTGAAGGTTTTTGCAGCTTCAAAGAAGGAGGAGGCCCTTCCTTCTGATAAGGACACGTTGCCACCAAGGCTGACAGGAGGAAGCCACGGCTGCTTGGTGCATTGAAAGTCCATCTTCCTCTCTGCTCACTGCTGGGGGCTGTGCCATCCTGCTCCATTTGACTCACACCGTTGCTGGAAAACTTCCCAAGGCTGGATTTGAGGTGCTTTCTCTGTGACATCTTCCTTTCAATCTTGTCCTTGGCTCATTCTTCATTTCCTAGTCATCAGGCAGCTAGCCTAATGTCTAAAGGTCCTAGAGAAACCATGGGGCAGTGACGGGCTCTAGGACATGATAAATAGATGCCACTAACCAAGAACCCAAGGGTCATTGCTTCACCTCCCATTGTGGAAAAGCAATGGTCTCAAGGCTAAGGACACATGACAGCTACATGTCACGAGGGATCCTGGAACAGAAAACGGCATTAGGAAACACAAGGAGTAAAATCCAAATAGATTGTGGAGCTTAATTAACAGGGGTGTACTGTGTGGTTTCCTGAGTGGTGACAAATGCACTCCGGAACCTAAGACATTAGCGTTGGGGGAAACGAGCTCGGAATATCCGGGAACCGTCTGCATTATATCTGCACCTCTGCTGGAAATCTAACGCTATTCTAAGCCAAAAAGTTTATTTAAGTGAAAGGAAATTATAGGCCACCACCCCCTCCCAAATGGCTTCCAAAAATGTTTGCCTAATCACAACAGAAATGTTTTCAAGTTAAAGCTCTTCATCTTAATTTGGCCAATTCTGGGAATCCCTCGCCGCAGCTGGGTGCTGACCCAGTTAAGGAGGGCCCCAAGAGAAGAGCCAACAGTTCACTTGGTGGAAAGTAAAAAATCTGCTTGTCCTTCCCCAAACTCAATTCAAGCAATGAAACAGAAACTCCCATTGCCTGGCAACCAGGGATATTTGGGTTTCAGCAGTGACAGCTGAGCTTCCTATTTGAGGGACACCATCAAAGCTTCCGCAGGCTGGAAGAATCTGATGGGCTGGGGAATCACTGGCCTGGACAGGGCAGGAGGTCTCTACCCGGGCCCCTGCTCACCAGGAACCAGTTCAGTGACTCCCCGGGTTCGCCCGAAGAGGGAGAGCTGAGCAGGAGGTTCAGCCTGTGGGGGAGGGTGCTGCCGGAACTGGGGTGTCACCATGGTGTCGAAGTGTCAGCTAAGATGCTGAGTCCCACTTCCAGGAACGCGTCCTGAGTAAATCATCAATATTGCATGAGGCAGAGTTGGTCCCACAGGACGTCTGTTGCAGTGTTCTTTGTGACAATGAACACGCCCAAGTCCATGCTAAGCGGTGGGAAATTGCATAATCAATGCGGGCGCATTTGTATGAGTCATTCCATGTGGCTCCGTCGTGCTGGGGGGCGTTTATCGACCTCAAGAGGTGTCCAGCAGGAATTGCTGAGTGGGGAAAATGTGCTGGGAAAGACCCTGAACAGGGCAGCTTTAATTCTGCAAAATGTGTGCACTGAATGAAGACTAGATGAAGTGCTAACAGAGTTGCTCCGGGGGTGGCAGGCTCAGTGGTAATTTCTTTTTCTTTGTGCCTTTTCTGTGTTTCCGCATCTCCTGCATGGATCATCTATTCATTTTTGCGATTAGGGGAAAAATGCGTTTAAATAAAGTAATGTTCCACTTACGCTGCGTAGCAAATGCTGGATTTAAAAAGTGAAAAAGTCATTTAGTGTGAGTGAAACATCCCATGTATTTACATAATGTCTTCCTTTTTTGTAGATAATGTGTTGTTGAGTGGGAGGAGAAGGGAGACAAGCTGGAGCCACGCTGCTGCCTGGGGCACGCCTGGGCTCAGAGCCCCATGCGATTTGGCAAGCTCGAGGCCCTGTCCCCAGAGGAGAGTGTCTTCTGCCCTCCGCGCTGCCCCAGCCCTCTGGGCTCATGTCTTCCGTGGCAGGGCCCCGGCCCTGCCTCCTTCTCTATGGGCCAGACCCCTATGGGCTCACACCCAGGTCCCGTCCGAGGCGTCTCCAAGTGAGCTTTAATTAACGTTCCAGCTTTGATCAAAAGAGCGTGGACGATCGCGGACACGGCCCTGGCTGGGGCATTTGCCGGCGTCCCCCGTGAGCGCGGGCCCCGGGCAGCCCTGGGTGCGAGTGGGGAAGAACTGTGCACGGTTGCCTTGTGAGGCTCGGAGCCCGCCCCAGACACCCCGGCTGTGCCCACACCCCGGGCGGCAGCCGGAGCAGAGGCCAGGCCCTGGTCCAAGGCAGGATGCCCCCGAAGAAGAGCCCAGCGCCCCCTGGGACCCTAAATACTCTCTCGCTGTCCTCCTCCTGTCCCCGCTGCCACCTGTTGTAGGACCGCACACCCCGTGCACCCACGCCGGGCTTGGGGAGCTGAAAACATCTCAGCCCCAAGGCCTGTCTGCAGACGGGGGGACCCCTTCCTCTTGGGGGGTGACTCCATATTTGTGGGGGGTGACCCCAGGCTTTGGGGGGTAATCCCGTCCTCTTGGTGGTGACCCCATCCTCTTGGGAATGACCCCATCCTCTTTGGGGTGTCCCCGTCCTCTTTGGGGTGCCCCCATCCTCTTGGGGGGGACCCCATCCTCTTGGGAATGACCCTGTCCTCTTGGGGGGTGACCCCGACCTCTTGGGGGTGTCCCCGTCCTCTTTGGGGTGTCCCCATCCTCTTTGGGGTGCCCCCGTCCTCTTGGGGGTGACCCCATCCTCTTGGGAATGACCCTGTCCTCTTGGGGGTGTCCCCGACCTCTTGGGGATGTCCCTGTCCTCTTTGGGGTGTCTCTGTCCTCTTTGGGGTGCCCCCGTCCTCTTGGGGGTGACCCCATCCTCTTTGGGGTGTCCCTGTCTTCTTGGGGGTGACCCTGTCCTCTTGGGAGTGTCCCCATCCACTTGGGGGGATGACCTCATCCTCTTAGGGGAGGACCTTATCCTTTGGAGCTGTTGTGAAAATACGAGAGTGAGGGCTTCCTTGCTGCTCTAAGGAGGCACCACCCACCTCCTTCCTCCTGGAGTCCAGCAGGCTGCTCCCCTGCTGCTTCTAGGGCGATCCTTCTAGGAGCCCCCCAGGCCCCCCGCTCCTGGTGCTGTCCCCTTCCACACCCCCACTCTCCACATTCCACACCATCCCCCACTGGCCCCAGGCCACACACTCTCCCAGCCCCTGGGACTCTAACTGGAACATTCTCTCCCTGGTGACTGATGCCCTGAATGGGGTGAGAGGTTGAGGATCCCTGAGAGGTATTTCCTGGTGGACGGTTTGTGGAGGGGGAAGGGTGAGGGCGGATGGAGGATGAGCTCCTTGAGCCCGGCAGAAGCTTTTCCTACCAGGGCAGCTTCTGTCACAGAACAGGGAGGTTCTGGAACAGATGCAGAAAGAGCTTGGGGGAAGTAAGGAGCCACTGAATAGCATCTCCTGAGGGCCCCTCCAGCCCCTCACTGGTAGGAGGAAGTGTGCCCCAGGGGAGGATGGAAGGGGCGGGCAGGGGGCCACCTCCTTCCCCAGGCCTCTGCCCTCCCCCTCTGACTGTGAGGTCTTCACAGCCAGGGGGTCCTACTGGACCCAGCCCCCTCACAGGAGAAGTGGCTACTCCTAGGGCAGGGGCAGCTGCCCTGCAGCCCCAGGCAGACAGAGAATGGAAAAGGAGCCTCCCCCACAGGGAGGGTCAGCCAGGGCACCTACGGTGGGGACAGGAGAGCCTCTCCCTAACAAGTGCCCCTTTAGGGACCAAGGGGCGTGTGGACAGGGCCCAAGCTAGTGGACGTGAGGTGAGCGGCCCCATCTGGGGTGTATTAGCAGGGGTGGGAGTGATATTCTAACACCCCAAAGAGGTGGGTTCCATTAAACTGCTCAGCCCTGCTGCATGGGGACACCTGCCTGTGTCTGGCCCTCTGAGTACTTTCAATTGAAAATATCAGCCATCCTCGCCCCTGGGAAAGATGCTTGGGGAGACCCAAAGGCACGGGGTTTTGTACTGGTCTGAGACCCTCCAGCCTGCAGCCCCTGGTTTGGGGAGCAGGCTGGGGGGGGTCAATGCCCTTGCTTCGGGTCGTGGGGTCATGTGGGATCCTCCTTCTGGAACCCTGGCGGTCTTCCCATACACCATGGCAGCAGCCCCCAGCCTCGGGGTGGGCTCTGCAGGCATCTAAGTAGGGCTACGTGCGTCTCACTTCCCCTTCCTGATGGGGTGGGGGCACCTTCTCAAACTCCTGTGGGGTCTGGTCATGATTCACCATCACTCCCCACGCCCGCCACACACACACAGGGACACACTCTTCCCCCTGGAAGTGGTCATCTGGAAATCTCCCCCATGTCGTGTCAGGGGGTAGAGCCCTGAGCCCCTCAACCCAGCCTGTCTCAGACCTAGAAACCGGCTCTGAGGCCCTACACAGCAGCCACTGTCAAAACAACTGAGGTGACAGGAGCTCCCACAAGCCACCTTGGGGACCTCTTGGCAGTTAAGTGGGGGAGGGAACTCGAGGGACCTCCTTCCAGCCTTCTCACAGATCAGGATACAAATTAGAACTTCACTGGAATATAACATTCTGCCACCAGCTCTTAAAAAAGCAAAAAGGCTGAACATAACTAGGAAAGAGTGTGGAGGGCTGGTTCTCAAATTCACCTGCATGTTACTGTCCCCTGGGAGCTTTGAAAAACCCAACGCCCAAACTATGCCCCACACCTGGTGGGACCCAGCATTAGCATTTTCAGAGATGCCCAGGGGCCCTGGGGTGCAGCCAAGTCTGAGAACCTCTGCCCAGAACAAAGTTCTCAGGGTGGGGGTGGGGTCCCTGGGTGGGCAGCACAGGCTCACATGGGAACTTGCTAGAAAGGCAGATTCTTGTACTTCTCCCCTGACCCACCGAATATGAAATCTGGGATGGAATCTGCGACCTGCATATTCACAAGACCTCCAGGGAGCTTTGAGATCCAGAATTCTAGAAGAATCTACAGGTCCAGGGCTAATGAGCCTGAACAGGGACAATCCGTGACACGGAAGTCGTAGTGAGGGCGGGAGCAACCCCACCCGGCCCTTCCCAGACGCCCAGGGACTCACGCAACACGCAGTAGAGCCCAAGCTGCTCGTAGCCCTCGCAGCAGTGAGTCAGGTTCCTGGTCTCGGGGACCTCCACCGCACGGTACTGTGTCCTGTAGATGGTCTTGAGGCAACGCCGCCATGGAATCCACCCACCGCAGGGCGTGTAGGTTGCATGGGACGTCTGGAAGGCCACCACTCTCTGCACATTTTGGGTCACACGGTAGCTGCACAGCTGGTAGCTCAACAGGGAGAGGCCTTTTTCTAAGAGGGAGGGAGGGGGTCAAGGAGGGAAAGACCAAGGATGCAAAGAAAAGATAAAAAAACCAGCAGACTCAGATCAACATGACTGGTTTTCTGAAATCCTCCCCTTCTGCAAAAGCCAGTGAAATGAGGCATCCAGCCCTACAGCTGGGCTCTCAGTATCGAGCCACCAGCCCTTATCTGCAAGACCTTTCTCTAAGCTCAGAAGGCCACTGCATTCACGTAAACGCCCAGGAACAAAGCATAGAGCTGGGTCTGTAGGCTGAAAAGTTCTCTTTTGCAGGTTGTGGCGCTACCTCCCTGGACCCCACCCAGGCTTCCTGGCAGCCCAGGATTCTGACAATATCCTGAAGGAAGAGCACAGATAAGAGACCAAAAAGCTGAGGCATATCTCCCTGTGAATCCATGATATAGCTGCAGGATAAGAGATCAAAAAGCTGAGGCATATCTCCCTGTGAATCCATGATATAGCTGCAGAATCACGCAGATTTCTTCATCTCCAGGAGCCTCAGAATGTCCTTTTGGGAAATGAATGTGCAGCAATTTCCTCAACAGATAAACTCAGAAAGACTTATACATTGCACACATGGGCACCCTTTTCTTAAATGAGGTGGATGATAAATAAACAAATATTTAAAGTGCTTGTGAGAAGACTAATAGAAATGTCTGTTGATATTGGGATTAGAGGCTTGTACTGGTTTAACTCTGTTATGTGCCCCAGAAAAACCTATGTTCTTTAAACCCATTCTTGTGGGTGCAGACCTGTTGTGGGTGGGACATTTTGATTAGGTTATTTCCATGAAGATATGACCCTACCCATTCAAGGTGGGTCTTAATTCACTTGCTAGAGTCCTTTACGGGAGAGAAACTTTGGAGAGAGCTCAGGACTGAGAGAAGCAATGACAAAAATGTCTCAAGAGAGACAAGCAAAGACAGACAGAAGTCCAGAGACATTTTAGAGAAAAGGGCCAGCAGACATTGCCATGTGTCTTTCTATGTGACAGAGAAACCCCAAATGCCATTGGCCTTTCTTTAGAATCAAAGTATCTTTATCTGGATGCCTTAATTTGGACATTTTCACAGCCTTAGAAGTGTACATTTGAAACCTAGTAAATCCCCTTTGTAAAAGCCAATCCACTTCTGGTATATTGCTTTTCTGGCAGCTTTAGCAAACTAAAATAGATTTTGATACCAGAGAAGTAGGATGCTGCAATTTGCAAATACCAAAAATGATGAACCAGCTTTATAAATGGATAAGGGGAAGATTCTGGATGAATTGTGAAATGCTTAATAGGAAAGGCCTAAATTGCTTTGAAGAGACTATTGTTAGAAATGTGGACTCTAAAGACACTTCTGCTGAGGCCTTAGAAATGATATGTGTCGTTGCAAACTGGAAGGATGGCAAACTTTTGTTTTAAGGTGGCAGATAATTTGGCAAAATTGAGTAGTAGTGTTGGATGGAAGGGAGAATTTGAAAGTAATAAGCTGAGATATCTGGATGAGGAAATTTCCAGATTAAATGTGGAAAATGCAGCCTGGCTTCTCCTTGCAGCTTATAGTAAAGTGTAAGAGATACAAAGAAGCCATGAATGGATAGTTTGGAAAATTCTGAGCTTTGGGAAAGTAGTCCCCAGAGACTATCACTCCATGTGATGATTTAACCAAACACGGAACCAGTCAGCCTTTTCAGAAAAAGCCAGGATTGGAAATTCAGTTATCCAGGAAGGATTTGTGGAAAGTCCTATTGTCTGATGGTTGTGACCCCATTTGCTGTATGGAAAACTGACAAGTTTGTTATGGGATCTGTATAAACAGAACTACTGCCAGTCTGGACTACAAGGAACAGATTGAAGAAAAAATATCTTAAAAGCAGAATCATGTAAACCAATGTCTGGAGCTAAGGAAAGTGGACCAGGAGAGCGGACCCACTGAGGAGAGGGTGAGTTTGGCCTGGGGTTTACAGAGGGTATAGCACATTCTCCAAGGACTGGGGGGAGCCTGGCCACCACCTCACTGTTCTGAAAGGGTTGAGCATGTGCCCTGGAGATGGTAGAGAGCCTAGGTGCCACCCAGATGCTTGAGGAGGGTAGAACTGAGAACAAGGAGGTCTCTTAAATGCTTTCCAATGTTGCAACCCTCACCCCAGTGTTTGGAGAGAGCAGGGCCCCTCCAAGGTGGGAAAAGCCCTGAGGATAAAACGTCATTCTATAGATGACTCTCAGACTTTGAAATCTAATGGAGTTTGCCCTGCAGGGTTTTGGAATTGTTTGGGACCTTTGACCATCATTTTCCTTCCAATTTCTCCTTGAGGCAATGGAACATTTATCCTCTGACTGACTGTCCTTTGTATATTAGAAGCAGATAGCTTGTTCCGAGTTTCATCGGCCTACAGCCAGGGGGAAATTCTACTTTAGGATGGACCACGCTTTCAGCTGATTTTGATAAGGCTCTGTACTGTTTTTGACTTTGTATCGTATTTATATTGTTACTGAAATGGCTTAAGACTTTTGCTAATTATGACGGAATGAATGTATTTTATATATGGAAAGAATATGTCTTTTGGGGATCCAGAGGATGGAACCTGCTGGTTTGAATCTGTTATGCACCCCCATAAAAGCCATGCTCTTTTAATCTAATCTTGTGGGTGCAGACCTATTGTAGTGGGAACTTTTGATTACGTTGTTTCCATGGAGATGTGACCCCACTCATTCAAAGTGTGGGCCTTAATCAGCTTGCTGAAGTCCTTTAAGGGAGAAATATTTTGGAGAGAATTCAGACTGAGAGAAACAGACACAGAAATGCCCCAGGAGGCACAAGCAAGGACACACAGAAGCCCAGAAACATTTTGGAAAGGACAGCAGATGAAGGCATGTACTTTCTGATGTGACAGACAAACCCTGGATGCCAGTTGCCTTTCTTCAGAGTCAAGGTATCTTTCTCTGAATGCCTTAATTTGGGCATTTTCATAGCCTTAGAACTGTAAACTTGCAAGTTAATAAAACCCCTTTGTAAAAGCCAATCCATTTCTGGTATATTGCATTCTGGCAGCTATAGCAAACTGAAACAGGGGTGCAATCATTCCCCCGAAGCCCCCATAGAGGACCATCTCCAAGCTCGCCTCCCTGGGGTCCTAAGCCTCTGCCACCTGGAGCCCTATTTCCCGCACACATGCATCCATCTCCCCTGCCTCCAGACGGCCACTGGAATCTTGAGACCCTGCAGAACCTACTACCTTCACCAGCCCTGTTGTGAACTGCCCCCATGTAGGCTCCTGGCTCTCACTGTGTCCCCAGAGAGCCTCTGTCACCTTCTCCTTCTCTGCACACCAGTGTCTCTCAGGGCTGGAAGAATGAATAATTTGGGCATATTTTGCATCTTCAGATACTCAACCTCAGAGCTTCAGGGTTGACTAGCCTAGGCAGGAGGGTCACGACTAGAGTTTATGCCCCTCAGTGAACAGCTGGATTTCCGCGGGAGAAACCCAGAGAAGGGAGCAGCACTTGTTTTTATCCCCCACACCTGAAGGTCTTCTCAGGAGATTTGCGCCTCTGCCCTCACAACTACACACAAGTCTGGGACATCTGCCACCCTGCCCACCCCTGACCCATCCACTTTACAGGTGCATAAGGCTTCTGGGCCCCCAGGAGAACCCCTAGGCTGATGACAAAGATGTCAGCCTGACGGTGGGCAGCGCCCAGTCACAGGCTGGGGCCAGAATGAAGTGTGAACCCACTCCAAGAGCCGTGGGGGCCTCCAAACTGACTCATGCTGTGGGATCCAAAGGGCCTCTGTGAACAGGGACAGCCCACTGCCCGTCTTCACTGGGGATCGGTACAGTCAGTGCTAGGAGAGAATGGGGGTTCCTTCTTATATGGGTGGGGGAGGAGGAAACCACGAAGGGCTTAAGCAGGACGTGCGGGTGGGGCTGCAGAAGGTGGCTGTAATAAA